>PVKA01021677.1:0-38296 GCA_004027165.1 Ctenomys sociabilis
CAGGGTATAGTAGTCTGGGCTGGAATTTGTTTTCGTGTAGGACTTGAAGAACTCTGCTCCATGCTCTCCTTGCCTTCATTGTTTGTGTAGAGAAGTCGGCTGTAATTCTGATGGGTTTTCCTTTGAATGTGAGCTCCTTCTTCTCTCTAGAAGCTTTCAGTATATTATTTTTGTGTTGGATTTCTGCGATCTTAACTATCATATGTCTCGGTGTGTTTCTACTTGGGTTGAGGTTATTTGGTGTTCTGTATGCTTCAGTGACCTGAATGTTTGATTGTTTCCTCAAATTTGGGAGGTTTTCTGCAATTATTTCTCCCCAAATTCTTTTTATGTCATTTGTATTGACTCCTTCATTCTCGTTGATACCAATTATTCTCACATTGTTCGTTCTGGCGTCATCCTGCAGGTGATGGATTATTTTTTCTTGCATTCTCGTTGCTTTTAAGAGATCCTTTCTCACCTTTTCACTAGGTGCTCCAGCATCTTCAAGATCTGAAACTCTGTCTTCGCTTTCACTCAGACGGTTTTGTAGACTCATGATTGCTATTTTTAGTTCTTCTATATCTCTTTGACTGTGTTTCATGTGTTCTGTTTCTTTTCTGTATTGCTCATTCAAGGAATCCATCATATTTCTGATCTCCTCAATTTTTTTATCCATGTCTTCTTGAGAGGTAGTTATTAATTCTTTTTCTGCTGTGTTTCTTCCATGTTGGATTTCCTCTGTATATTTCTGGACTTGTTTCGGTATTTCAGATCCTATGACTTCAAAAAGTTCTTTTTTGATTTCAGAACTTATTTCTGCTTTGAGTTCCTCATGATCTTTCTGCTGTTGTTTCTTTGCTTCAGATGCTGTTAATTCATATATATCAGTTGGAATAGTGCTCTCTGCACTTGGTCTGGGTGAGCATCGTTTTTCCACCCAATGTTTCTGGAATTCATTCTTTATTTCAGATACTATGTATCCAGGGAAATGCTTATTCCACTGAGTCATCTCCCTGACCCAAATCATTTATTTATTTATTTATTTATTTATTTATTTAGAAATGTAGAATAACAAAAGATCTTCTAAGTAACATGCCCTTCATTCTGACTGGATCTCTTCTATGTTATTATAATTTCCTTTGTTTTTTTATTTGTCCTTCACAATGTGCACTTTTGATGAAGTGGTCACTTTCACTGGGCCTGTCTAATGCAAAGTAAAGGGAAAATAAATTTGTCTGGATTCCTGAATTATTTCCCTGTCCACTATAGAATAAAGGCTCCTACTTTTTCCATGAAGAGCTTGTTTTCATGTCACCAAAGCCTGGACTCCCTTGAGAAATCAGAGATCAGGGAGCTTCAAGTTTCCAGATGTGGACAGTGAGGAACCGTGAGGGATGAAAGGAAAGTAAATCTAATCATATTACCCACATTTCTCAACAAACAGTAAAGAGGTGAAATCATCCCTGGCTGGGGATCTGTGCTTTATGCATACTGACTATCATGGGGACTTTCTTTTAACTTCATAGTTATAAAAGCTATGAAAAGTGTAGCTTGATTGAAGGAAAGAGAAGACAGAAAATACAAGACTTGTTTCCCATGGTTTTATAAAATACAGCTATATTGACAATACATATACATATGAAATGACACTGCCAGTGGAGCACAAATGAACATAATAGAATACAAAGAGAGCCACACCAGTGCTTTAATAATATACAAGAAGGAGACTCTCAGCGTCACACAGGACTAGCAAAATTGTCTTCGAACAGGAATTAAGTGTATTCTGTTGTCAAAGAAAGTGATGAGGGAGGAGGAGGAGCAGGAAGAGAGAGAGAACTCGTAGTGACAGACACTACTAACAGACAGATATGAGCAAGTCATATTCAGAAAACCAGAGTAAGAAAGGGGTCCAGACAGACATAAGACTTGTTATCTGAGGCCAGAAATAGAATTATCATCAAAAGGAAGATTCTATAGGTTTTGTAAGAGATCATGAACATTATGAAATAATATAGACGGATATAAAGCAATAGTGACTGAAAGATCATGAATCAGCTTAATTAAAAAAAAAAAAAAAACTTTTGAAAGTCTATCCATTAAACTGATTGAGACTTTTATCTCCATTTCTCACCAGTGCATTCACAAAAAAAAAGATACTTAGGGATTCTGGTAACTTCCTACATCTGTTCTTGTATGTTTTTAGTTGTCTTATGAATTTCATTTTTAATTTTTAAAAATGAGTATCTATAAAAATGAACAATGTCAGCCTTCATTGATTAATCATAATACCTAGGCCTTTTTATGCTTTTTACTATACCCTATGCTAAATACTCTCATGAGTATTTTTAATCTTTATGAAAACGTTATAAGATCGATCCTGTCATCAACTTCTTCTTTAGACAAGGAAACCAGGCTCAAGCAAGGTTATAGCATTCTTCAGGATCCAAAGTTTGACACAGTTGAATCTTAGGTTCAGATCTGGAGCCAGACCTCACTTGTTTCAAAGCCCATGCCATCAATAGTTTTGCTTGAAGATGGAAGTCCCTCAACTGCAGAAAGAAACAATAAGCTACTCAAAATGGAAAAAGTTCTTAGTAAAAATAAAACACTTCTTTTGTTACCTCCCTTTTAAAACAATGGAATATTGCCAATAATTTTAATATCAATAGAATCATTTGTCTTAGCACTTTTATTCATTTCATATTAGTCACAAGTTAGGAATTTTCTTATCTATGGTTCTGCAGTTTTGGGGATGGAAGGAGAAACACAGGTGATAGTCTGATGTCAGGGTTAGTTTAGAACCTTTTAGGCCCCTTGGAGAAGAGATAAATGAACTCCTTGAATTATCTCAGCAGTGCCTTTGTTCAGAGGAACTAACTCTGTATCATCAGATGGATTTAAGTGATCATAAAATATTCAAACTAAAGGGGAATGTAATTAAGAGTAATTAAAACTGAAATGATGTGACTGATTATTAAAACCAGACAAGCAGTGCTTTGTGTCTTCTCAATAGAAATAGGCACTTAAATTAGGTTCCTTCTAACTTCGTGATCTCTAGAAATGGAATTTGTTAGATAGTTTAGATTATTGATGCCATATAAACATTGAAAGTCTATATACTATGCTCAATCCCAATATTTCTGTTGAATAGTTTTGTTCTCATATTTCAGGCAGAAATATGCCAGAGTTAATTAGATCTCTACTAGTAAATATCCATCATGATGTTTCTGAATCCCTTTTTCCAAATGATCTAATTAGAGCAACACTTGGCTCTCTATATAATTACAACATATGGCACCTAGAGGGTACATATAGTAGAATTATAGGTTGCCTGATGAAAAATCCAGGTGGTGGGTAAAAGATTCTATGAAATAGAGTTACAGAATGTGTATATATGCATGTGTGTGTTAATACACACAAATCCTCCTCCTACTTTCCTCAGCATGAGAAATACTTTATAATACAACTGTCTTCACTTGAAATGCCATAATTATGTCACATAACAAGAGTTGTAAAAATTTAAAGAAAACAAATAATTGATAATATTAGCATAAATTATTTAACCTTCTATGCTTCTAAAACTTGCTTCATGCAGAAAAGCCAGCAAGACTAAAAGCATGTCTATGTAAGTTGAATTATTTGATGGGATGTATTCTTCCTTTTAAGCAAGATCACATACACAAGCTAGACAACTATGTGGAAGTGAATCCTTCAAACAAAATTAAAGAAGGTTTTTTTAGTGTCTGTTAATAATCTCTAGAGAAACAGAAGATACTAATCAATTTAAATAATGATGAGTTTATTTTGGGTGTTGAGATTCAAGGCTTTTCTATTCATTTGTATTTTGATACTTTGCATGAGTTCCAAGAAGCTGATTCTACATATACCTTCTCAGCTCCATGGTCAATGATATCGCACTGGTGATAGGAAATTATCCACAGTGGGATTATTTACACCATGGAAATTGGCATACTTAAAAGGCATTTTATTCTCCAGGAAAAAAATGTGTTAAAATTTACCAACACACCACTATTTGTGTAACATATGCAGATCAGAGATAGTAATTCAAATTTGGAATCCAGGGGAGAGAGGAAGTTGAGAAATGCGGTTTTCCAAATCATCTTTTTTGAGGTGATTACAGTTAATGAGAATCACTGAATGAAATTAGAGAAGAAAATAAATTTTAAAAAGAAATAAATTACCAGAAATCTAAGAGGATGACCAGGAATTTGTATTGCTGTGAAATTCTATATAAGAAAATATCATGAAAAGATATTGGTCAACAATGCCAGTTATCACCACGAAGTCACAAAGAACAAGGACTAAGAAATGTATATGTGTGATCATAATGAAATCCAAAGTAACTCTGAAATTCTTTCAATAGGAGCAATAGCTGTGTTGGGTGGATGATGAGGAACTGGGTACAATGGATACTTTTTGCTGGTGTAATAAAAATAGCAAGATATGTTATACGAGACAGGAGTACTAACATTTGTAACAAGGATTTTGTTAGAGTGGAGAAGACTAAGGAATATATATAGCCTGAACTAAATCGTACCATGTCAATGAAAGAGCTAATGACTAAGGAAGGAGACATGATTCACAAGGAGATAGCAGAAGAATGGAATTGGAAATTAATTACTGTAGGAAATGCAAAAGGAGCTGTTTGCTTCAACTGTGGGCAGGCACAGGGAATAGGCAGGAGCACAGAAAAAATGTGTTAGTTAGCTTTCTGTTGGCACAAAAAAACACATAAGATAATCAGTTTATAGATGAGAAAGGCTTACTGTGGCTCACAGTTTTGGAGATTTCAGTCTGTGGTCAGCTGGCTCTGATGTTTTGGGGGTCTCTGGCAAAGTATCACATCATGGACATGAGGGTGTGATAATGGAAACTTCTTGCACCATGATGATAAGAAAGAAAACATGGAAGGTAAAGAGCCTGAGACCTGAATATTGTGGGCAAGTTCTTGGCCCCCAGTAAGTTAACATTTTCTACAATGCCTACCTCTTCAATGTTCTACCTTTAAGTAATGTGAGGATGGTGACCGAACATTTACCACCTGGGCCTTTAAGGAACATTCCAGATATGAGCTGTTTTGTAAGGCAAATGTAAAAGAGTGAGTGGAAGAATATTTCATGATTTTAATCATAAATAAAGGGAAGACATTGCTATCTTGTAAAAATAAGGGCATAGGAATGATTGTGTGCTTGAAAGAAAGGAAAGCCTGCACTATTTTCTATGTTCAATGTGATAGGCATAAGATTGGGATAGAGCATTTTAGATTTTCAATTGCTTTCACACATATTGACCTTACCATATATTAATTTACTCCAAAAAATTGTACTCAAAAAGAGGTAGTTTGTTCCAAAGGATGGATAAAATTGTTAAGGCAAAATGTAATCCTGAGTTCTCCTAATATCAAGAAAAATGTTTTTCTGGTGAATGTAATGTGTTCAGCCTCAGAAAAAACAATGCACTTTAAAATTACTATTACCCTTTCTCAATTTCTCCAAGACTTTCACATTTCAGTTTTGAATGCTCATTCCTACTTCATCAAGCTCTCTGTCTCTCTCTTTCACTTTCTACTGGCTCATTCCCTTCAACACATCTGTATCTTCCTAATCTGCTTTCCTTTGATTTTTCTACTGCTGCTGTCTAGATGATCTTATTTCCTCCTATGGCTGTTAATACCTTCTATATATTGAAAGCTGTCAAATATGTGTCATCAGCTCAGCACTCTCCTCTGAGCAAACCGTACCCTAGACAGAGCTCATTCCTTCCATCATCCTCCACTCTAAACCTAATCTCCTTGAGCTAAATATGGAGGCACATGCCTCTAATACAGTACTGAGGAGGCTGAGCCAGAGAGATGTATCAAGGTGATTTTGAGGCCAGCATGGGCTATTTAGTGAGTTCAAAGCCATCTTGAACCACATAGGAGACCCTGTCAAACAAAAAACAAAGGCTCAGTCTCCCCCCGGGGCATGCACCATCATTTTCTGATGGTTCAAATTGGAAACTGAGAAATCTTGAGTGGATTCTCTGTTCATTATCCATCATATCCAGTGCATTAGTAAATTCTGTAAATTCTACTTCCAAGGAATATAACCTGTCTCCTTTCTACATTGGTGGTGCCGCCATCATTTCTGGCTGCACTATTGCAGGAGCTAAATGTACCGACGTGTTCCTCTGCTGACTCTCCCCAATTTCTGCTGTATATCATGTCCAATGTGATCTTTTTAAAGAGAATTCAGATTCTATCACTAATGCTTAAGATACAAGTAGGATGCTGAACACAGTGTACAAGAATGCAATTCATCATATGGTTCCTTGTATTGTGTTGACATTTTGTTTATTTGTTCTCTCCCCTCACTTTAAATGCTATGAGTCAGAAGCCACATTTACTGTATTACCAGTGCCTGCTTTCTTTTTCAACTCTTCATTTTCTAGTTCTTGAATTTGTAGTTGCACTTTTGATTGTTTTCTTGTTTGTTTCAGTGCTGGGTTTTAAATCCAGGCAAATGCAGTAGCACTGACCCACATTGATTTAATCCCAATCTATAATGGCTTCTATCCAGATATCCTCAAACCTCATGCACTTATATGTAGGTATGGCCAGATACTTGCACTAAGGGTGTGTGGTACTAAATTAGCTCACTGATTGGAATTAATATAGTTATATAAGTGACTGAAGGATTTACGAAAGGCAGAAGCCTGACCATTTGTGTGAGTACTACCACCCAAAAGATTGGTGGCCCATCTGTGAAGAAAGAGAAAGGCAAGCTCATGGCCATTGCCATCCTCCCTGCCCTGCCATGGACTGTTTCTCTTCTGTCACTGTTTCTTCTCCACCCTGCTTTGAAGCTAGATGACTATGGATTGAAACATCTACAAAGTGTGAGCTGAAATAAATCTTTCCTCCTTTCACTTTGAGTGTCAGGTACTTTGTCCTAGAAATGAGAGAAGTAACTGAGGCACAATCAAAATAGCAACAGCATTCCCCACAAAACAAGAGAAAACAATCCTAAATAATATATGAACCAGTAGAGACCCAGAATAGCAAAAGCAATTTCGGACACACAAGATCAAAACAGGAGGCAATGACATCTCAATTTGAAGTTATACTATAAAGTTATAGTGATAAAACCAACATGGTACTGGCACACAAATGGACATGTAGATCCATGAAACAGACTTAAGGATACCAAAATAACCTGAAGATATTTAGCTGTCCAATCTTTATAAATCAGCTAAAAAATGATGAAGGACATGTAGTTCCTTTAATAGTGATGGGAAAACTGTCTATCTATATTCAGAACATTGAAGGTAGACCCTTATCTGTCACCATATACTGAAAAATATCAAAATGGATCAAAGATCTAAATATTACAATAAACATCTAATGTTCTGGAAGATAAAATAGATAAAAGCCTTAAAGTTATAGGCACAGACAAGGACTTTCTGAATAGGTCCTCATTTGCACTAGAATTAACATGAAAATCAACAAACAGGATTCTATTAAATTAAAAGTCTTCTACACCATAAATATGGACATGGTGGTGCAAGGCTGTAATCCCAGCACTCAGCAGGATGAGGCAGAAGAATCACTGCAAGTTCAAGGCCACCATGGGCTGTAAAGTGAGCTCAAGGCCAACCTGAGCTGCATAGCAAGCCCCTGTCAAAAAAAAAAATCAAGGTAATGAATAAGCAACTTAAAGAATAGGGGAAAACTTTTGCTAGTTGTTTCACATACAGATTACAAATATCAAGAATTATGACGAACTCAAAATTAATTTCCCAGGGCTGAGAAGATAGCTCAATGGTCTAAGTGCCTGCCTGGCAAGTACAAGGACTTGGGTTTGATCCCCGGTACCACATGCCAAGTTTATCCTGGAACCAGGGGCATGCTGTGCCGGTCACTGAAACTGGGCAAGGTGACGCACACCTGTAATCCCAATGCTGTGGAGCCTGACACAGAAGGATCACTATGAGTCTGTGTTGCATAGAAAGACCCTATACCAAATAGACAAATAAAATAAAACATTTTTAAACAATTAAAAAGTAATAATGTCCCAAAATAAAAGACCTGATCCAAAAAAAAATGGGCAATTGAAATGATCAGACACTTCTTAGCAGTACCAATCATCAATACATACATAAGAAAACCCTCAGCATTGCTGGCCATTAGAAAACTACAAACTTAAGCAACAGTGAGATTATTCCATCTGACTCTAGAAAGAATGGCTATCATCAAGACATCAGATAGTAAGAAACACGATTGTGAGACTGCTAGGTAAAACACGCTTCTATGTTGTTGGTCAGAATATACACTATATGAATACAACAGAAATTAGTATGGATTTTGCTCAAAAAACTAATGATAGAAATTCTGTTTGACCCAATTTTTCCCCTCCTGGGTTTCTAAGAGTTAAAATCATCATACTACACTGTTCATGTACATTCATTAACAGAATTCATAACAACTAAATCTTTGAAGTGGCTTACATGTTAACCAACAGATGAATGAATAAAGAAAACAGTACTTATATCCAATGAAGTATTACTCTGCTCTAAAGGATAAATTATTTGTAGGAAAACTGATGTAGTTAAAGGCTATAACATTAAATGAAACAAATCAAATGGAGAAGCTTAAATATTTAATGGTTTCCCTTATGTCAGAAGCCCAAAGTATACACTAAATAGCAATTAGAAGATAGATAATAGCAAATAAGGGATACATCATTTGCAGATGGGCAGGGGAACAACAGGTGGAGGCAGGTGTGAGGAACAGGAGCAGAAGGAGATATAAAAAGAATTATGAGGTGTTATGTACATAACCAATTCCGCACAATGCATATAATCACTGTATACTATGAACATGCTAATAAAAACTAAAACGTAAAGAAAATGCATTTCAGATAAGGATATAGTTTGAAAACTCCCTCCAAGAATCTGCAAGCATTCTATCCTACTTGGCTTTCCAACCAATGTGAAGCATTGGTTCCTCCAGGATTTTTCTCTTATAATTTTTGGAAAATTTAGTTTACATAGATGACTCCTAACAGTTCTTAGAAACAGTTTCTTGACATATACATGCTTTTGCAATTATGTCAAAACTGAGAAAACTTCCTATTGTAAAATAGTACAATTCTTCAGAAAAAAAGTGTTTAGAATCTTAGTAATCATCAAAAGTTCTCAGAAGTCATTTACCCAAGAGTTCACTAAAGCTTTGTTCATTGTGCATAGTATATTCATAAGCACCATATTTAATATTTTTAAATTAAATCCCAACAACTTGAAATATGTCATATATTCAAACTTCCACTTTCTGTTAAACAAACTGGGTGGTCTTCTGTAGTATCCCTACATTTCTATATGACAATAGTTGGTGAGAGCTGAGAGAGACTTAGCCTTTATTTAAGGACTAAACTTAGTCACAAACCCTCATCATCTGCATTGAAGTGTCAGTCGTTATTTGTCATCACCTTATATGGATATTTTTTCTTACTGTTAAGATAAAAAAGAATACGTCTGTCATCTCTCGATTAAAAAAAAACTAAGAAATTTTGGTCAAAAGGAGTCACATTTCAAGGAAATATATAGGAAAGATTGTTGTCTTGTACATATGATGGGTTTTCCTTTACTTTAAAACACAAAAACAAAAGTGTGCCATAAAACATCCACATTCACTTCATTCATTTTTGCTAGTTGCCTATTTTCTTTAAGCAATCACATCTGTAGATCTACATCTGGCTCTGTGCCTTGATGTTACCAGTTAGGAAGGGCAAGGTTTGCTTTAGATCAGTTGATTGAGTCTGGACAAAAACCTATTTCTTGATATCTAGTACAGTGTTACTTTATTTTCCCATAAAAAGTCAGTGTTTTGTATTTCCTGTACATTTTCTATCCTTTGTTACTGTTTTTCTTGTTGGGAGAGGGGATTATTTTGACTTTTACCTTTATTTATCTAGCATACTGATGTGAGTGACAGATTTCCAGTTATCTCTGTTCCCAGATTATATTAATATGTGAACATAAAAGCTATGCTCAGAGCCCTCCTCCTTCCATTGTAAATCCCAGACATAGAGTAACACCCAAGCAAAGATTTTTCTTTGCCATTTTTCCTGTGCAGCTGATTGTCAGCCTAACTTAGTGCCGATAGATAAAAAGGAAAATTAAACTTGCCTTTTAAAGTAGGAAATTATTCTGTTCTAACATTATTGCTCATATTAAACTCCTGTACCATTAAAGCCATCTCTCTTAAATGAATGGGCACTGGGTGCATTGTTTATTCAATTTAATTGTAAGGGAAAATTTCATATGAGGTAAATGGTTGTTTGAACTGGTTTTATCCAGTCACAAGCAATGTGAATGAGTGTCCAATTAAAGAGTGGCTCACTAGGACTTGTATAATAGTAACATCTGTTATCTTAATTAAACAAGTTACTATATAAAGGAGCTTTCATAGCTCACTTTGTTGGAGTAGGTTCTGACCTAGAAACTCTGGGAAGCTTTGTTCTCTTTGTGGGATTTTGCTGCCTGTGGTGTTCCCAGTTGGTCCCATTATATCGTAGACCTGTCAAGCTCTGTGATCTACAAACCCACACATATGTTCCTACCCACAGAGCCTGGAGAGAGGACAGAATTGAAGTTCATGATGCAAAGTAGAGCAAATAAAACAGGAAACCCCTGGGCAGAAGCGCTTCATCTTTACCCTGATGTCCCTGGGTATCCTGACTTAGAAAGAATAGGTGGTGAGGAGGGCGGGTAAAGATATGCCAGGCACCCAAGAAAACTCTCGCGTACAGCCATAGATCCAAAGATTTTAAATCTATATTTGTGAAATTCAAAAGTCTCTGGCAACAGAAGATTTTCCTCCTCTGCCTCCTCTTCCTTCTCCTTCTTCTTCTAATTACTAATTGTAATTTCTGTGTTTATTTTGGGCTTACTAGTAGGAAACTCTAGCAGTAAAACCAAACCAAAGCTCTTAATAGACTTGTTTTTTTCCTAAGTTCAATAATGGTGGGGGGGAATATATATATAATACAACATATAATATATTATTTATTAATATATATTACTAATGTATAATATACAATATATTATATGTATATATGGTTGTGAATGCATTAGACTTTTTGAGACTTTACATAAAATAAAACATATGTTCTCTAGCATGTTTCTTAATATTAGAGTTTCTCAATTCCAAAATTCAGCTTTCTCTACAGGTCTTTGACAATGGAAATGTATCAGAAACCATTTTAAAGAAAATTTTAAAAATTGAAGATCAGTGATACTGAGAATGTTGTTTAAGGATAGCCGGTACTAAGCTCTTCTGGCTTTGTTTTCTTTGGGTAGTTCTCCTTGGGCCAAGTGCACAGTGTTCTTCATGAAGAGGCCCCTCTTCTCTCTGACCATATATGTTCCTTTCCAGTTCTTTACTTGACTGCAATCACCCTGGCTTTGTAGCTCCTCAGAGACATCAAGCTCACTGTTTGCCTCAGGGCTTTGCATTTTCTTTTCCCTTTGGCTAGAACTTTCTCCTCCTTGACATTCTGAGTTTGTCTCCTTATTCTACAGCTCACCTGAAATGCAACTTCCGTAGAGCCCTGAGCACACTAAAAAGGACTTTGCTCCTTTCATGAAAATCAAAACTACTGTACTTAGGCATTAGGCAGATTAAACTGGGTTCATAGATGAAATATCAAGAAAAATGTGTATATTAGGAGGTTTGTTTATACTTATGTGCTGAACATGCAGGCCTTCTTTTTCTGGTAAAGGCAATTCCAGTGCCTTTTCAGAAATTTCCTTTGTTCATTATATGCATCATTCTAGGTTTTTGAACCTAGAATGTTTTTGTTCTCTAGTGAACTAATGTGTGACTATGCATAGATGGTGCTAACCAGATTCTCTGTTCCAGGAATCAGAATTTCCCATAGGCAGACCACTGTTTCAGCACAGTGATTGATGTGACAGAGTTGGTAGGCCTCTGTAGATATTGCCCCTGAAATTCTATTCTCTAGATGCCCAAAGCCACTAACAGGTTATTGTTCTTTGCATCCATTATTTGTTAAGTTTCTCTAATTAGTGATCTGCTAAAATCAATAAATCCCTCTTTTTGTATAAGTTAACCAAAGTCTTTTTTAGTTGTTGACAATCTCCAAACTCAGACAGGCAAACAAAGGGATTATCTTTGACAAGATTATCCTTTCTGTAAACATGCCACATAAACATAAAAATCCATTCGTGCACTTGTGTATTTATCTTAGTTCTTCAAAATGATTACATCTTACCTCATTTGAGGAAAATAATGTACTAACTTGAATATCTAAATCCTTTGGGGGGATAGTTTAACATGTTTTGCTTCACAATTCAGTTTACACGGTACCTGATTAAGCACCTCATGCAGGAATAATGGATTTGTTGAGTATGTGAAATTGTAGGAATCCCTGAAATTAAAACAAATGTGTCTTCTCCAGAGTGTGTCTCCAGAGAGTTCTTTTCCTTCGAGAGCAAGCACTAGAGTGTGATGTACCCCTGTCCACAGGCTTGCACTCAGAATTCTGGTTCTGAGTTGATGAAACTTGGAGGATAAAACCTTTTGGCTGCCTTCATGTGAACTCAGGTGATGTGATAGCTGTATTCTTCCAGAATGAGCCATTCTGTTTCTGTGCTTCATTGATTCTTGCTGTAGGAGATTTGGACAATGAGCCTGAACATGCCCAATGAGTTCAGGAAGCCTCTAACACATCAGTAGCTTGTTATATAAACATCTTGTGCTCAGCAGTTAGAGCTGCCACAAGCAGCAGGTCCCTCTGCAAGTCATGTCTATATATGATCCTTTGCCCACCTCTATGCAGCATGTTGGAGCCCAGAGATGCTGGACAAGACTTTTTTGTAGGAAAATGAGTTCTACTGCCTTTGTGGTGCTGCATAAACTGGGAAAATTAGGGAATCACACTGTAGCCCTTCACAAAGGCTCTCCCTTGAACTCCACTGTCAGTGTCCTGTGGATACAAGAAGGAAAAGATGCACCAGAATCTGTCATGAGTCGGTTTCAACTCTACATGAGGTCTTTTTGAATCCCAGGCTGATCGATTCTTTATTGTTATAGCTCAAGAACTTTTTCCTTAAAACATTTGAAGAACAAGTTATTTCTTGCTATTCACTAGACTATAAATTCCCTAAGAATAGAAGCATGATTTGTCAGGGACTGTCAAATCTTAAAAACCTAGCACAGTATTTGGTACATAATTTACATTAAATAAATATATGAAAAATGAATTCACTAAGTGCATAACCTTGGGAAGGTTACTGGCTCTCTAAATCTCATTTCCCTTTCTATCTATATGGTGGTAATAATAACTAACTATCATATAAAATAAAAACATATATAAAGGCTTAGAATCATGTTAGCTGTGATTATAACTGGTCATAAAGAATGAAACATAAATCTGTCCTTGACTTGGAAAAAAGGAAGACATCTGGACTGCTGTAAATTTTGTTCACATACACTTGGCTAAATTGGTTGGTTTTTCAAAACTTAAACGTTGCTTTCTGAGTCACCTTTTATTTTCTGAGACACAACACACTTCACCCACAACTTAAAGGAAGAGTGGTTTATTCGTGTTCACAGTTTCAGATGTTTCAGTCCATGGCTGGCAGCTCAAACACAGCAGTGGCGTGGTACACGAGCCTGCCACAGAGGAACATTTTCAACTCATGGCAGCTGGAAGCAGAGAAAGAAAGGCACAGCCTGGAAAGGAAGCACACCATTCCAGGCCATGCAGTGACCCAGCTCTTTCAACTAACCCCAATTCCTAGTGTCACATTCAGCGAGGTGCCACCTCGCTAATCCAAAAAGCTTCCAAAAAGTCCCGCATCTGAGCTCAAGAGACCTTTGAGGATCATCCCTGATCTGCAGCATAACTCTCTAACTAAATTTCAAAAAGCATTTCAATTTTCCAGATCAAAATTCTCACAAAGAAACTTTACTCATTCATATGTCTATATCAAAACAACAAATGTGTCACATCCCTCCAGGATGACAATTCCATTGGTTTACTTTAATTGCAAAAACTTTTTTGTAGGTGTCAAAAAAGTAGTATGTATAAATACCTATCTGTAGTGACTCAACTTTCGAGGTGATACTTAAAAGGGAATTTTGTTTTTAAATGGCAATGTTTTAATCCCCAAACTAACCATTCATAACAGATTGCCTACACTGAAAGCTTTTAAATCTATGAACTTAAAAAAAAAGTGTTATAGACATCATGGATAGCTGACCTTATGGCTAGCATGGATCACAAGGAGTGAAGAGAAATTATCTAGGTTCCATATAAAATGAAATTATGCATATTATGGTTCCTGGGATAAACATGGAATCTGCCTGGACTCACAGTTGCACATGCATTTTGAACTCTCAGTTCAAGACTCTTGGAACTTGAGAAAAATGCTGGACTGTAGAAAGGACTTGGCTTAAGCCATGAAATCAGATGTTGACTTGAGATCTATGTGACCTTGAACAAGTTAAGTTAGTTCTAACTTCTCATCTGTAAGACAGACTAAATAATAAATACCTGTTATGTGGTGAGATTTCAACAGAAGAGAAAGTTATACTCAAAATTAAGGAAGTTTAACACAATATTTTTAATAATTCTACCCAAATGCCCCAAAGTTTTGTGATACAGAGCTTCACATTTATTGTGCCATATTTGTTCTCGAAGAGTTTTATGAATTGTTGCACATTCTGAATTTCATATTTTCAGATCAGGGATATTCAAAATTTAGTAACCATTCATATGCTTATATCAAAATGAAAATATGTGTCTCATCTCTGCATGACAATGTCATTATTCTATTATTTTGGGTGCTTCCACCAACCTGATTACAGTCAGAGCTACCTTTCAGTATCTAATGTGTGCTAAATGTTTTACCTATATTGCGTCTGAATCTCTTCCAATTATTCTAACTCACTATTGTTATCCGTATTTTGCTCTTAAAGAAACTGAAGCTCATAAACATTCATTAACTTAGCTATGGAGGCATTGAACAAGGAGTACTAAAAATCACAATTCATCAATGAATTTATTTGATTTCAAAACATAACTTCCATGTATGACCTCATGCATCCCACCAGATCTGACACTCAGCATCTGCATGTCTGATTTACCATCTCTTCCCTTAAACATGCATCACCACGTACCTTATTTCTATGAATGAAATCTCTCAAGAAGCCCCAAATAGCAACTTCAAAATGTAAATTATCTTCTTCAGTAAAAGGAGAGGAAACTTATCAAGCTATTTTGGGCCTTAGATTCAGGTGACACGTCTTCTCTTAGTTACCTATCAGTATTAATTGATTGAGTAATTCATTTAAATATTAATTGGTAACTATGAAATGTAACAAGTGTATGACATATGATAAGGATTCATAAAACATATATAGCCAATTATATATCTAATAAATAACTCTAAATTTATATTTAAGGATTTGGTTTTCATTTCAAGATACAGTGCATATAGGATTTCTGAATCACTCATTCTCAAATTCATTTTTCTTTTATATGTGTAATAGTTCCCAAAATGAAGATTTATTTGGGTGTCATACAAGATAATTACAGCTTTGTAAATGTAACCTAAGGAAGATTGAATTTTCATTCTGAAACAGTATTTTGATTGCCTAGACATCCCGCAGCATCTTCTGATCCCTCTGCTTGATTTCATTATGTCTGCCTGTCTTTGGGAGAGAAAGAGGAAACTTCACCAAAATGAACAAGGTCTTTCACCTTCTCCCTTTGGGCTACAGGAAAATGCTATTTATGAGAGCTGTCTCTCTGTACCCATTGGGAACTTGCAGATCAATTACGACAGATGGACAGCATGTCTGGTCCTTCTTCCTTTTTCAAAGTATTAAATTGTCACTGTGTCAAATGTCTTGCCATCAAATATGGTGCTGCAAGGAAATTGCAATTATATTTATCAGCTTTTTTCCCTCTGACCTTTGGATTTCATTCAGTCTACAGAGAATCCCTCTAGGTGTTTCAGAGAACATGTGTCATCCAAATCAATAGGGCCTCCTTCCTCCTCCCACCGCTGGGGAGGGCAGTTGACATGCTGGAATCAGAACTTTTCTGTGCCTAGGATGGATAGAAAAGATGCTCCACTTCATGGCATCTAATCCTGTCATGTAACAGTCTCATAACCAAGCAGACTAGGTCTGGTAAGTAATTATACCAGTATCATCTGGCATTTCCTAATATTTTCATCCTCTTTGCTCAATACTAATTTTGAGCTCTTTCTCAACAATTCTGCATAGATTTTGAAATCCTTGCTCTTATTTCCTAATTAATGCCTCTCACCATAGAAGTCCCTACTGTCAGAATTAAGTATGTTATCAATGTAATGTTTTACCTTCGTCCCACTCCCTGCATCACATCACCTGGTCTATATTTAGTGGACACTTGGCAGATAATAGCAACTGAGTCCTCTGGCACTACTGCCTCATTTTAATATTGGCTAAAACAGAAATAATCAAGAAGGCAAATCTGCCATGAAAATTCTCATAAAACATTCCAGAGTTAAATGGACCATTAAAAAATAGTAGACAGAGGAGACAGCCAGGTACTCACCAGAATCTAAGAGCTGAACTTAAAAAGTCATGCATAATGAGCAAGATTAGATGCAAAATCAGCCTTAAAGATAAAATATTCCCCAGGATTCAAGGCTAAAATGCACATAAATCTTACTTATTAGCATGACTGAGCAAGCAGCAGGGTAAACGGCATTTGCATGTGGCAGTCAGGTGGAGCTTGTTAAGACTCTTCTGATCTCAAGTGACAAAATAAACACAAATAAGCTCTTCTGCCATTATAGTGACTGTTTAATCAGGTAAGCTTCCTCCTTGGGACTAAAAAATGGCTGCAGCAGCTCCAAACATTAGATATTCTGCCATTCAATTACATAAAGATAGAATTATTAATTTTCCGGAAACTTCTAGAAAAAGGCCATGCAACTTATTGAGGCAGATTGGATCATGGAATTAGTCCTAATTATTGTGACCAGCAGCAATTAAGTGTTGTGGTCAGCTCAAACATGGATCCTGTACAACCTACCATGGTTTTCTCATGGATGAAACCAAAACAGAAGTAGGTTCTCAAAGCTATTATTAGATATAAGGCTATTGAAGCATGACTATAACTATTCAGACAAGAAGAAATTGTCAAAATAAAGGAACCTTTGTATGTTGCTGGTATGTAGATAAAATTCTGGTATGGTAGTTTCTTTAAAATATTACAAATAGAGTTGCCACATCATCTAGCAATTATACTTCTAGGGATTATACAGAAGGAACAAAAGCAGAGCGCTAGCTTTTTGTCACTGTGACAAATGTCTGAGATAAATAACTTAGAGGAGGAAAGGTTAATTTTGGCTTATGGCTATAGAGGTTACAATGCATGGTCAAATGATTCCATTGGTTTAGGGTTGTGGCAAGACAAAAATGTTATGGTAGAAATTCATTTTGAAGCAAAACTCTCACCACATGGCATGCAGGAAGCAGAGCAAGCAAGAGCCAGACAAAAAGGGGCAAGGGGTCTGATACAGTCACTGAGGTCACACCCCCTTGCCTTACTCTTTCCAGCAAGGCCCCACTCCTAATAGTTATTCAGTGATAAACTCATCAAGAGCTTAATTCCCTGATGAAGTTTACTCTCAGATAGCTCTTCTGCATACATCATAATCCAGTGAAATTGGCAAACAAGATTAGCACTGTCAGGTCCCAGCCAAATAACTCAGTGGATTAAAGTGCCTTCAATCATGCGCAGGGGTGAAGAGTTTGCTCCCTGGGCCTGCCATGCCAGCTGCCCCCCCCCCAGGGAGTGCTTAGATGGCAATTGAGACTGGGTGTGGTGGTGTGTGCCTATAATCCCAGCTCTTGGGAGGCTGTAAATAGGCAGATCACTATGAGTCTGATCTAGTAGTAAGACCCTGAACACCCTGTAGACCCTTCCCTAAAATACAAAAAAAAAAAAAAAAAGATTAGTAATCACATAGTTTCTATGCCCAGGATTATTCTTGATAATCAAAATATGGAAACCACCCAGAAATCTATTAAGAAATGAATGACTTAAAACAAACTATGGTATTTCCATATACCAAAGTGAAATATTTTTCAGTTTGAAAGACAAGAGAAATTCTAATAAATACTACCACATATAAGGCTTAAAAACATCATGCCAAATGACATAAACTGAAATTCAAAAGTAAGTATTACCTAATTCTTCCTAGATAAGTTATAAAAATACAGGACAGTTTATATAGATAGAAGTAGACGATGGTTACCAGACCTATAAGAATTACTGTTTTGGGTAAGCATGGAATTTCACCTATGATGATGAAAAATCTCTCAGTACTATTGTGCTGATGGTTGTACAGTGCTGTGAGTGTACTTGATGACACTGAATTGTATACCTTAAGGTGAAAAATGGTAAATTCATGTTGAACCACAATAGACAAAAAGAGAAGTCAGAGGCAGAATGTATCTATACTAAATGAAATAGATGCTTCCTTCTTATTTTAATTGACTTTTTTGTTTTAATAATATTTTTAATTTAATTTGTAAATATTGAGTATATTCATCATGTACAATGTGAATATGACTTGATATGCATATACATTGTATAATGATTGCCACAATCAATGCAACACATCAATGACCATCTGTGCTGTACATTAGATTCCAAAAAGTTACTCATCTTCAAGCTGAAGTTGTGTATTTCTTAGTGAATATCTATTTCTCATTCCATCCTTCAGCCTCTGAAACTACTCTTCTGCTTTCTGCTTCTATGAGTTCTGCCTTTTTTAATATTGCACATACACTGTCTTTCTGTGGCTGGCATTTCACTTAGCATAAGGACTCAAGGGTTGCTTTTGTTTTTCCAAATGGCAGAAACCCCTTCTTTTATAGGTGAATAACAATCCATTGTGTCTGTATATCACAACTAATTTATCTATTCATCAGCAGGCTATTAGGTTTTGCAGATCTTGAGTATTATGAATAACATTTTATTTGACATGAAAGTTTAGATATGTCTTCAAGATACTGATTTCATGTGCTTTGGAGATATACTCAGAAGTAAGATTATTGAATTATATGTAGTTTTCCATGAATCTGAATATTTTTCCCATAAAAGAATTATATTATATCAACAGTGTTCAGAAATTCCTACCTTCCATACCTGGATCAACACTTATTATCACTGATTTTTTTCATTATAACTATCATAGCAGATATTAGGTGATATCTCTTTGTAATTTTTACTTGCATTTCTCTGGGGATTATTCACATTAAGCACTATTTCCACACACCTTTAGCCATTTAACTGTCTCCTTTGGGAGGAGTACCTATGAAGATCTCTTGTATGTTTTTGAAAAAGTGGATCGTGTAAATTATTGAATATTACCTACCTATCAGATATATAATTTTCAAATATTTTATTTTATTTTAAAGGTTGACTTTTTGTGTTTTTTATTGATTCCTTGCACAGGAACATTTATTTTGGTATAATGCCTCTTTTATAATTTTTCTTCTCTTGCTTGTGCTTTTAATATTGTGTCCAAAAATATTGTTGCAAAAATCAATTCAAGTAGCTTTATATCTGTGTTTTTTTATGAGTTATATGATTTCAGATTTTACATTTAATTTTGAGTTAAATATTGCATCTGATATAAGGCAGGTCCAATTTAATTTTTCTGCTTGTGGATATATAGGCCAACTAATGCTATCTATTAAAGAGACTGCCTTTTCCTAATTATGTGTTCTTGGTGTCCTTATCAAAGATTAATGATTTACTTATGAATTAATTTATTTCCATGTTCTGTAATTTGTTCATTTGTGTACATGTGTTTTATGCTAGCATCATACTCTTTTGATTACTGTACTTTTGTGTGTAATTGAAATACTGTAAAGATTTTTTTTAAGATTGCTCTCTCAAGCCACCATCTTCTGTGGGCTCACAAAATGTACGTTAATTTTTCTACTTCTGTGAGAAAATGCCACTGGAATTTTGATATGGTTTTCATGAAATTGTAGATCACTTTCGTAATGCAGTGTTTTAACACAAATCCAGTTCACAAACATAAGGCATGTTCCTTTTTATTTGTGTCATCTCATTTCTTTTTGCAGTGTTTATATTTTTCAATGTCTGGACCTTTAACTTCCTGGATAAATTTATTTTTATTTTAGTCTTTTTCACATTGTTATAAATGGGATCTTTATTGACATGGCTTTCAGACAGTTTAGACTGTTAATATGTAAAAGTATGTCAAGGGTTAGATTTAAAATGTCCCCCAGAAGTCTCATGTGTTCAGAGCTGGGCTTTTGAAAGATCACTGGACCATGGAGCCCTCTCTTGGAGAGACCACAGTTAAATGTGCTGTTAAGGAGCTGGGGCAGGTTCAGAAATGGTGGGTCACATGACCTGGCAGGGTGTGCCAGTGCTGTCACTGTCACTCTAGCTCTCTCTCTCTCTCTCTCTCTCTCTCTCTCTCTCTCTCTCTCTCTCTCTCTCTTTCCTCCCCTCCCTTCCTCCATTCCTCCTTCTTTCCCTCTGAACCCCTCTCCTTTCCTCCCTCCCTCCATTCCTGGCTGTCATGAGTTGATCCACTTTCCTCCATTGTCCTTTTCTACCATGATGTTTCTACCTTAGAGTCATGTAGCCATAGACTGAAACCTCTTTAAAACATGATTCAAAATAAACCTTTCCAGAACCATGGCGATGACTCAGTAGAATAAGCACTTACCTGGCAAGCACAAGGGTCTGAGTTCAATCCCTGCCAAAAAATAAATAATAAATAATAAACCTTTCCACCTTAAATTATATACGGCAGATATTTTGGCCCAGGAATGAAAAGATGGCTACTATACTATAAGATGAAAATGGGGCTGGCTGGATATCTCTGCAGATTAAAACAATTGCTTAGTCAGAATCCCATCCACCAGCATGCTGTGCTGACCCTACTCCATGGATATGCTGAGACAGCAGGTGAAACTGGGTGTGGTGGCGCACACCTGCAATCCCAGCACTTGCTGTAATCTTTAGGGTTTCCCATATATTTAAGAGCAGGTCATCTGCAATCAGAAACAAATTAATTTCTTCCCTTCCAATTTCAAATTTTTTTTTTTATCTAGTTGCTCTAGCCAAGACCTCCAATTCTGTGCTGAATAGAAGTAGAGTAGGTGGCATCCTTATCTTGTTCTTGATCTCAGAAGAAAAACCGTCCTCTTTTCACTATTTGGCGTTATGTTAGCTGTCAGCTTGTCATATAAAGCCTTTTTTCTTAGGTCTGTGGTGTGCCATCAGTACTAATATTGAGGAAATTTTTTCTCTTATACGGCAGAAGTCCTTGGTTCAATGTTAAAAAGTGCTATATGAAATCAGTTGAAGATTATTAGTCCCTTATCTCAATACATTTGGTACTGTACTTGTCACACATTAACTATATCTGGAGTTTTCTGTGAATTTTAATGACAATATTCCATTAATAGAATACTATTCCATTTTCAGTATATGAAAATTTATTGTGTGCCACTGTGTCACATATTTTAGGACAAAAACATCAATAGGTCTGGGCATTCCTAATCACTGTGAACATGAGAAAACCTCCATGTGTATCAAACACACTAAAAGAGGCAATGCTTCTTTAATTAAGAACCACTGGTTTAAAAAAAAAAAAAAAAAAAAAGAACCACTGGTTTATGGGGAAATAATGCACTAGTGAGGCTGGCCAAATGACAGTTTTATTTCTCATGGTACATTAATAAGTGAGCATTACATTTTATTTACTAGTTCCCCATAGTTCTTGTATTTTACAAGCAGTCAGTGTAATGAATCCATGACCCAGGCACAATAGTTATTGAAGCTTGAGGAGTGAGGGTTAGACGGTGGGCCATGGACATTCACTGCTGTCACTCTGCTCTCAGCCAAAGTGCTACCTTCCCTGCTACCTTTGCAATGTATTCTTTTAAACTGTAGCACAAACAATCTAAATTTTTAAATGTTATTCCGATCATCACTCTCACAGTGCAGCTGTGCGTGATAAAAAGAAGGCAGATACAAAGTTTACCTCAAGCAGCATATAAAATGTATTATAATACAATACAGAAAGCAAGTATTCCCTTCAGGAAGTCATAAAACATAGGCTGCAAGAACGTAGGGGAGGCGATCGGCTTCAACATGGGGGAAGCAGGTAGAGCTGCGTTAAATGGTGCTACACGTAAGGAGTGAATAATGCACTGGTAGAGGGGTAAGGTGTTGTGCAAACTCCATGAGGGAAGTAGGGAAACTACAGCACAACCTGGAAAGTCTTAGTTTTATGAATTTCTGGGTTCTTTCATAATTGCAAAGCAACTGGCATCAATATGAAATAACCATTCCACTGACTAGTTGTCTTGTCCAAATAATATGTTTGACAAAAAATCCACAGCATCAATCACATGAGTATTCAGAGGTACACAGAGATATATACGTAAGGGGGGGGTAATTGAGACAGAAATTGAAATCAAAATTTTCAGTGTTTGCACAGAACCTTCCACCAAACCATGCTGAATAAATTATATAAGCTCTTAAAGTTAGTTATAAATTATTCTTTCATGCATAGGACTCAATATTAGTACAGGAAACTGCAGCAATATCTTAACATCAATCCTTTTTAGTCCTTTTAGGTCAAGGAAATTAACTTCTGGGAGGTATGTATTACATAGAAAGAGTCAGATAATATTTTATAGCAAGTATTGAGAAGGCAGTAGATTCTTCGTTATATCCACTATATCCATAGAATACCTAATCGTATTTCAGTATGATTAGACCAGAAAGTGCTTAAGTGCACACACATTAACGAATTATTTGCATTGTTCATAACTTCAGACATTTAACCATCTGAACATATTTCATAAAAATCACAGACAATATAAACCTTGGACTTGGTATAAAAACCTGTTATTTTAATATAAATTATTTCCTTACTATTGGATGGAAAACCCATCCCATCCCATATTTAAATAAAAGAACTGTTCTTTTATTCTTTGACCCATACTAACTTATAAGTGACTGATTTATCAAAAGGAAATCTTTTACTCATTGGAGACAATTTGAAGTTTCTAAAGATCCTCTAGTTTTTTCGGAGGTAAATTCTCCTGAAGGTCTTTTAACACCTGTTAAGTCTTTGTCCCACTTGATATGACAGTTGCTGTCAGTTGAGAGGAAATTTATTTTTAAAAGTGCTACACCCAGCCTAAATAACTTTCTAGTCCTATTTAACTTTCATACGACTTCAAGGAAAATATTTCAAGTCAGCATTTCAAATTCAGCTGCCAGGACTCAGGTAATATTTCCAGGGCTCAATTGTACAAGCATGAAACACTGCAGCTATGCCTTGAAAGTCCTTTGAAAATATTCTCATGGTATCTTTAGAGGAAAATATTCCAAAATGAAATGAAGAACTTCATTTTCAGCTGAATTTTGTTTTACATATCTTACTTTCTTAGGTATAGGTTCTGAATTTTAAAATATTTCTCTTTTTGAACTTGTGGAGACTGTAAAAGGCTACATCCCTAGTGAAAATTGACTTGAGATAATTTCCTGAAAAACTTTTGTCAAGGTGTGCAGTTGTCACTTTGGTTCATTGTAGAACCAGGAGAATGCAATGCGTAATAATAACTAATGCCCTTTTAAATGCTAGCATCTCTTTCTGTTTTCTTATTCACAGATACTTCAAATGTCTCGAGGTACTGAATGGGCAGTAGCCATACCTCAGATAAATACAAGTACTTTTTATTACTATACTCTCACACTCTCAAAATCAAATACATACTTGAGGGAGCTCAGAATATTTCATATGCAATAAGCTAGTAAGTACTCAGAATATAAATTCAAGGAAAAGTCCACATTCATAATGATTTAGCTAATATTAAAAGTTTATTAGTGGGAGGACAAAAATAAATGAGCTAGAAAAGTTTACCTGGAAAAAAGGTATTAAACAATGATACCATCTCCTTTTATTAGGTTATAAGTTAAATTGATTACTAGAATCCAGTAGCAGCATGATCCTAGTATTGTGTTTCATTTTTCACACTTACATCTATCTATGACCTTTACTAATATTTTTACATTTTGACTTGGGACTTGATCATGTGACTTGCTTTGATCAAAGAAACAGCAGCAGAACCATTGTGAGTAAATGCTGTAACAAACACTTGTACATTAGGGCATGCCCCTTGCAAGTTCTGAACACCAGCAATACCAGAGTGTGCTGAATGAGAAGGAGACACATGTCCCCGTCTCCTCTGTCCCTATAACCAACATCCAGCTGACCGTGACCCATAAGCAGTGAAAACTCATGCTGTTTTAAGTGTCTGAGTATGGAGGTTTTTCTACAGTGATAGTGAAAATACACAGATGCTTTTACAAAGAATTTTTTCTAATATGATGGACAATGTCTTGCACAGTTAACTTGTGGCAACTATTGATCTATTTCTACTCTGCAAATGACAACCCATGAGATCATACAGTATATAAAATTAAAAATAAATTGTATTGTTTTCAGTACCTTCAGTTGCAAGTATTGTCAGATCCCTGTTTGAGATGTCATGCCCAGCTCTCAACCATGCAAACCTGCCACTAGAAAACAAGCACCACTTCAGTCATGCACAGCAACACTGCTGAGTGGCCCAGGAAACAAAGGCTTTTACTGTTCTCTTCAATGGTTTAATGGCATATGATGGAATAAAATAACCAACTACACTGTAGCCATGATGCCATATTTTGAGGGTGAAAGCAAAGCCAACTTCCAAGAATAACTTTTGAGAAAAAAGCAGGATTGTATTTGAGTACTGGATAGCACTTCCACTAAAAATGCATTGTCTTATTCTTCTTGATCAAAATCTATTTGAGTTTAAGGAAAATAAACTTGGCAAAGAGAGTACCATTTGAAAATTGAATATACACGAAAGATGTCATTTGAATGCTAAGAGGTATTGAATCTCTAGAACTTAAAGATCATTTATGCCATCCCCTTCCACCCTATTCAATTCTGATTTTGTATTCCTGCCAAGAAAAGCCTAGCTCATCAGCTACTCTTCTGCTACAAACACCTTCATTAATAGAAATGTTTGTGGAGAACTATACCATTTAGCGAGATTTTGTTTATTAAACTGTTTATCTGTGTGTAAAGCCTTTTATTATTTAATTGAAAGCCAGCTCCCTAGTGTGTCACAGGAGCAGTTCAAGCTCTTTTCTGTGAGACTTCCAAACATTAGAAGAAGGCGGAGGCCCTCCTGCCCACATGTTTGCCTGAGTTCTTTGTTCACTACGCAAAATGTGTCAGCCTTCTTTGGTTGCAGTTAACAGAAATAACTCCAGCTAACTCAGGTGCAGAGAAATTTTATTGACAGGATATGAGGGATGTGAGGGACTTAGAAAATCCCTGGAAGAAGCAGGTTGGAAACTAAATGGGCCCTCTGTGGCCCTCTAGAGCTAGGAAAAAGGAAAAGGCAGAGGCTTTCCTTCAGAATAATGTTTGATCAAATTGGCCCTGTGGACTTAAACACCACCCATGCTCAGGTTCTTCTTGGCCTGCTATTCCAGGAAAAAGCAGTTGTGTCTGACTCATAGCTTCAGCGAAAGGCCTATGACTGCAGAGAGTGCAGCTCCACCAGGATGAGACCAGTGGCAACAGCTATCTTCAAAAGAAAATGTGATCAGGAAACAAAGAGGAAAATGGATATGAAGGAGTCAGTAACAACAATTTAAAATGCAAAGGTTGAGGATGATTCTTTCATTTACACGTGAAGAGGCTTTTTTCCCATGCATCATACTATGTCCTTAGCTGCTTTATTTGTAAATATAGTTTATTTTTATAGTGTTCCTCTACCCTGGTGAATGAAGAGCTTGGGTGAGCCTAGGAACAGGAGACACTGCCTATTTGTATTAGGAACTTTTGGGCCGGCCTGATAGCTCAGCAAACTGAAGCACCTGCTCAAATAGAGCACAGTGCTCTCTCCCCGGCATGCTGTGCTGGCCCCACCCACGGGGCACGCTGACACAGTGACTGAGACTGGACGTGGTGGTGCTCACCTGTAATCCCAGCACTTGGGAGGCTGAAAACAGGAGAATCACTAAAAGTCTGATCTGTGTAGTGAGACCCTGTAGACCTTGCACTACATACCAAAAAAGAAAGAAATTAAGAAATGTTACATGAAAAAGTATATATTTTCCTCCTGTGCCTTATCCAGGATCTAGCTTTAAAATTATAGGATAGGCATATGACTCAATGGTAAGATTGTTTGTCTTCCATAAATGAAACCCTGGTTCATCCCCTTGTACTGGGGGACAAATATTATAGGCTAGATATGGTGACATATGCCTATAATCCCAGGTACTCAGAGGGTGAGGAGGAGGTTTAAAAATTCAAAGGGAGCCTGAGCACACCCATCTCAAAATAATAAACAGGGCATGTAATTCCATAAACAAACACACACACACGGGACTCTACCTATAGATGAATATTTTAATAAATAAATATCTCCTAAATGAAGCAACTCATAAAGGCTTTCCATTAGTGGAGTTTCTGCCATAGATAAGCATTTGATGAATTATGCTTTTTCTTCAAAGGAATTCAAGATAAGAATGATGTGGGGCAAGTATAAATGATTTTTAAAATCTGGAGATTCAATAATTCCTTGGTCTCAAACATCTTTGTTTGTTTGGTTGGTTTTTGGTTTGGCTTCATTTTTTAAGATAAATCTTGCTTTGTAGTTCAGGCTGGCCTTGCACTCACTAAGTCAGCCTGGCCTGGAGCTCTCAGTAATCCTCTGCCCTCTGACTGGCTACAGAGTGCTGGGACTGCAAACATGCACTGCCACACCAAGTTAAGTGACAGCTTTCACATAACTTAAATTTTTGAATGTAATGGGATGCCTTTGCATTCAGTGTTGTCTAAGAATAAATTTGAAGTAAAATCACAGCCTACTAGTAAGTAGTTCATTGTTTCTCAGTGAAGAAATTTCTTCCCTCATTCTGGGTGCTATACATTCATCAATGCAGCCTAAGATTTGGTCCACATTTTTAGCAGTCTCACTATCCCACTGAAGGAAACTGAGCATAGCATCATTTACAATTTATGAATTCAAATTCTCACTGTTCTCTAGTCTAGACCACATCATACCCTTATCCTGGACATACCGTCTCCCTCCACCTAGTTGTATTCTGCTTTCTATTTTTGTGTAATGAATTCTTTTCACTTCAGATTTCCCTTCTGTTCTCACTTACTTAGATTCCCCTTTTCACAGGCTCTCATAATACTATATATTTTTTATTTTAAAACCATTATGTGGACTTCTCTTTTATTTAGACATATGATCATTTTGCCTCACATTAGTCTAAAAATAGAATCAAAATTTCTCAAAATGTGACCTATCCCAAGCCTCAGAAAATAAAATAACTTCTTACTATTCTACCTCACTGTAAACAGCCAGAAACACATACATCATATTATATTCTCAAGGCCTTTTACTCTTTATATTCATTCTACTTTGTAATCGTTTCTCATTCCTTGAAAAGATGACTCCCTTTCATCAATGCAGTTAGCTCAAATAATACCTCATGTCTCATACTATGTTATTACATATTTGTAAATAACTCTAATTATACTTCTACAGGGACATTGATAGCTGAGAGCTTCTTTGGACATTCTGGCTACTAGGGACATTGCAGCTACTGGGATATCTTTAAACAAAGAAATGGTTCTCCTCTATGGGAAATGGTCATCCTGTATGGGAAATAGTCATCCTCTTTGACCTAGTCCCCAAATTCTGGAAGAACACACATAGATCAGTGAAAGATAAAGAGAACTCTGACTAGCCAGCCAGATGAGCCAATCAGCCCTGGTGATACACTGGGGAGACATGTTGTAGCCAGATCGCTCTCACATCTGATATGTTAATATTTATATCTGTGAATAACATATGTTATTATATTCAGATTGTTATATTCATGACTGAAAACGCATAGTGAGCCTTTCCTTCCATCTTTGTATTATGAACAAAAGCAGTAAACCTGTTATGTCTACCCCCAATCTAAGTAGTCAGCAATTCCTTTGAAGATATGTGGTTATAAGCAAGACTAAATCTACATTAAAAAATTAGCTAGGATCTCAAAATCTTCTGAGGCCACCAATGAGGTTTGAAAATCTAATGTGAATAAATATGACTTCAAATTGTATTTATTTCCTACGACGTTGCTAAATAATTGCATTATTCTTTGCATTCAGTGTCCTCTAAGAATGAGTTAGTTTGAAGTAAAATTATAGCCTGCTAATGAGGAATTCATTGTTTCTCAGACTTCAAGGAGCATAAAAACAGCCTAGGAATCTTCGTGCAATGCAGATTTTTGATGCAAAAGTTCTGGTCTGCTTTTCTTTTCTTTCTTTCTTTATTTATATTTATATTTTATTCAAGTACAATATCAATGAGACAGTTTTTTTTAATTTTCTATTTTTGTTTTATTGAAGTACAAATATCAGTGAGATAGTTTTAAGACACCTTAATAGGACGGATTCGATAAAATAATACATTGCAAACTGTTTTCATAATGTTTTGGTATCTTACAACGTGATATTATACTTACAGACATTATTATAGCACATGTCTCATCAATAAATTAAGAGAGTGTAGCTGTTTATGTATCAACTTTTATACCTGAATTACATCAAAGATTCAATAATTAATACTTTCTACCTTGTTATTTTAATAGTGGCTGTCCATAGTACTAGAAGCTGACACAATGTCCTGTCCAACCACCATTAGTGCAAATCTTGACTCTCATAGAATTATGTAGAAGCACGGCGTTATCTGCCCCAACTGTACTGACCATACACACACATCATATTCTTCCATTTATACTCCTTCCTTTGTCTACACCTGTCAAAGATGGGCACTC
This sequence comes from Ctenomys sociabilis, assembly GCA_004027165.1. Classification (NCBI taxonomy): domain Eukaryota; kingdom Metazoa; phylum Chordata; class Mammalia; order Rodentia; family Ctenomyidae; genus Ctenomys; species Ctenomys sociabilis. The sequence continues at coordinate 28,980 of PVKA01021677.1, forward strand.
CATTGTCATTCAACCAATTTAGGTGCCTCAACTCAATGACACAATCCAACACAGTCCAGCATTCCTCAATAATAGTGAGTTATCTGAAGAAGTTGTCAGCCATAGCCATTTACAGCTCAACTTATTATTATGGCCCCGCATTGTATACCTCATTTTTATACTTCTCTACTGGATGGTTAAGATCTAGATAGAGCAAGACCTATATACCAAAATATAAAGTTTTTGTTTCTGATGGGGCCTGTGAAGTCCCCTCAGGGTCTATCTTATAATCCTATACCTTTCTCTGTAGATCCTTTGTCTGTGTCATCAATGTGGATGAGTCACGGCCAATGCTAGACCAGTTTGCTTTCTGTGAGAGCCTAAGAGAAAATTTTCTCTCTATATGACTCTCCTCAGGCACACTACAGAACTTCAGTGTCTTTCCTCTGTGGCTCCATAATCTCCTTGTTCAGAAAATTTGAGGCTCAACTGAGTTTCATGATGTTACAGTACAGGTTCTCCTATGTCCTGAATCTTTTCTGACTGTGAAAGGCTAGGGCCAAAATGTTAGCTGGTCTTCTGGCTCTTCTACTTCTGCAATTTTCATCTATGAATTTATGTTGCTAACCACCCAGAAGAAAAGTTGATTAGCATCCTGCAGCATATGCTATACACTTTGCCTTATCTGACTCAATTGATTTTAGTTGTTGTTGTATGTTTCCTTTTGTATTTCTGCTTTTCGCTTCTTATACTAGGGAGACTATACGATATTTACACGTGTGTGTCTGGTTTATTTCACTTATGAGTATATGTTCAAGTGGCATGCAATTCAGTATAAATGCTTCAAACTTATCATTCTTAATAGCTGAGTAATACTCCATTATATAGAAATACCACATCTTTTTCAATCATTCCTCATGTTGCTGGCTGTTTCCAAGATTTTTCTATCACAAATCGTGCTGCTATAAACATATGTACACATATATCACTATGATATAATGTTTTCAGTTCCTCTGGGAAAATTCCCAGTAGGGAGATGGACGGGTTGAATGGGATTTCCAGTCCTACTTTTTGAGGAGTCTACTAACTGACCTCCACAATGGTCGTACCAGTCTAAATTCCCACCAGCAGTGAAGAAGTGTACCCTTTTCCCCACAACCTCTCCAAGACTTGCTGTTGGTTGATTTCCTTATGATAGCCACTCTTTCTGGAGTGAGATGATATCTCAGTGTTTTTTTTCTTAGCGTTTCAAAAATGACTAGCAATGTGGAGCATTTTTTTCATATATTTATTTGCTGCTTTAATTTCTTTCTCTAAGAACTGTGTATTCATCTCAGATGCCCATTTCTGAATTGAGTGTTTAAATTTGAGGGCCCTGTTATATCTTAGTTCTTTATATATTCTACACAGTAGACCTCTGTCTGATTGCTTTTGAGTTAGGATTTTTCAAAATTTGTGGCTTCTCTTTTCACTCTGTTGACAATTTCTTTTGACATGCAGAAGATCCTTAAGAAGTGTTGATACCAGTTGTTATTTCTTTCAAGAGCTTCTCGTGCGAATATATGTTTGGTCATGAACTCTTCACCTACCCCTATGTCTTCAAGAGTTCCTCCTACTTTCTGTTCCAGGAGATAGAGTGTTTCTCTTTTAATGTTTAGATCTTTAATCCATTTTGACTTTAACTTAGTGCATGGTGATACAGCTGGGTCAAGTTTTAGTCTTTGGCATGTAGAAAGCCAAGTTTTCCAGCACCATTTGTTAAAGAGGCTATCCTTCTTCCAGTAAGAATTATTGGCCCCTTTGTCAAAGATCAGATGGCTGAGTGTGTTCATAGATGCTTCTCCACCTTCTAATCTATTCCATTGATCCTCACATCTATTTTGTTGCCAATACCATGTTGATATTATCACAGTGGCTTTGTAGTATAATGTCAAGTCAGGAATTGTGATGCCTCCTGCCTTGTCTTTGTTGGCCAGGTTTGCCTTTGCTATTCTAGGTCATTTGTGGTTCCAAATAAATTTGAGGAATGATTTCTCTAGGTCTGGGAGGTATGTTGGTGGCAATTTGATAGGAATTGCATTAAATCTGTACAGCAATTTTGGAAGTATAGCCATCTTCACAATGTTGGAATATCTTTCCATTGCCTGAAAGCCTCTATAATCTCTTTTCTTAGGGTGTTGTAATTTTCTGTGCAAAGTCCTTTGTCTTCCTTGGTTAAGTGAATTCCAAGGTATTTCATTTTCCACGGTGCTATTGTGAAAGGTACTGTTTCTATTGTTTCCCTTTCAGTGTGCTTGTCTTCTGTGTAGAGGAATGCTATTGACTTTTGAGTATTGATTTTGTATCCTGCTATGCTACTGAATTTCTGTATCAGTTCTAGTAGTTTCTTGGTGGAGTTTTTGGGGTCTTCCAAGTAAAGTATCATGTCATCTGCAAATAGTGATAATTTAACTTCTTCGTTACCTATTCTTATTCCTTTTATTTCTCCATCTTTTCTAATGGCTGTTGCTAAGGATTCCAAGACTATATTGAGTAGGAGGGGTGATAGAGGACATCCTTGTCTTGTACCTGATTTAAGAGTAAAAGATTTCAGTTTTTCCCTATATAGGATTATATTAGCTTGTGGCTTGTCATAGATAACTTTTCTTAAGTTAAGGTAGAGTCTATCTATTACAATTTTCTGTAAGACCTTGAACATGAATGGCAGTTGAACTTTGTCAAAAGCTTTTTATTGCATCAATTGAACGATCATGTGGTTTTCAGATTTAAGTCTATTAATATAGTGCATTACATTTATAGATTTTTGAATATTGAACCATCCTTGCATCCCTGGGGTGAATCCTACCTGGTCATGATGTATGATCTTCTTGATGATTTGCTGTATTCTATTTGCTGGGATTTTATTGAATACTTTTGTGTCTATGTTCATGAGGGAGGTTGGTCTGTAGTTCTCCTTTTTGGTTTTGTCTTTTGCTGGTTTTTGAATCAGTTTATACTTGCCTTTAGAAATGCTTTTGGGAGGACTGCTTCCTTTTCAATTTCACTGAAGAGTTTGTGGAGTGTAGGGATTATATCTTCTATAAATTTATTGAAGGATGCAGCTGTGAATACATCAGGAGCCGAACTTTTCTTTATCAGTAGGATTTTTATTAAGTTTCATATTTTGTTGGCTGTTATTGGCTTATTGAGACTTGTTATATCTTTTTGATTCAGTTTTGGTAATTTGTATCTTTTGAGTAATCTGTCCATTTCTTCTGTGTCTTCTATTCTGTGAGCGTAAAGATTTTCAAAGTAACTATTGATAATCTTCTGAATTTCCGCTGGGTCTGTGGTGATTTTACACTTTTCATCCCTTATTGCATGTACTTGAATTTTTTCTTGCCTCTTTTTGATAAGATTGTCTAGAGGCTTATCAACTTTATTTAGTCTTTCAAAGAACCAACTTTTTGATTTGTGGATTCTTTGAATTGTTTTCTTCATCTCAATTGGAATAATTTCTGCTCTAATCTTTATGATTTATTCCTGCCTTTGCACTCTGCGTTTCATTTACTCTTCTTTTTCTAGTTGTCAGAGGTGCAACATTAGGGTGCTAATTTGTTCCCATTCTGTTTTCCTAATGTGGTAGTTCATAGCTATTATTTTTCCTCTAAGAACTGCTTTCATCACATCTCATAAATTCCGGTAAGTTGTACTTGAATTTTCATTAATTTGTACATATTGTTGAACTTCTTCTCTGACCCATTCCTTGATAGTAGGGTATTATCTAGTTTCTATGATTTTAGCAGGTTTTTCTTATTTCTTTTGTCATTTAGTTCCAGTTCCATCGAACTGTGGTCAGATAATATACATGGGATGATTTCTATTTTCTTTCATATACTTATGCATGACCTCTGGACTAGTATGTGGTCTATTTTGTAAAATGACCTGTGTGCAGCTGAAAAAAAATGTGTATTCAGCTGTTCTTGGGTGGAACACTCTGTATATGTCCACAAGTCCATTTCTTCCAAGCTCTGGTTTAGTTCTGCTATTTCCTTGCTAATTTTTTTTTGTGGTTGATCTCTTTTTGAGATAAAGGTGTGTTAAGGTCTTTTAGAGATAAGGGTGTGTTAAGGTCTCCTGTTAAGATTTTGGTCTTAGATATTTTCATGTCCATTAAAATTTGTCTCACATAGTTGGTTGCTCCTGTGTTTGGTGCATAGATATTTATGAGTGCTACCTCTTGGTCCTGAATTTTTCCCCTGACCAACATATAGTGGTCTTCTTTGTCTCATTTGATCGTTCTTTGTTTAAAGTTGAGACTGTCTGAGAACAGAATTGTTACTCCTGCTTTTTTCTGAGGTGCTGGGGCATGTATTGTTTTCCATCCTTTGACTTTGAGCCTATGAATGTCCTTTGGAGTTAGGTGTGTTTCTTGTATACAGCAATTTGTTGGGTTTTGTTTCCTAATCCACTATGCCAGTCTATTTTTCTTACTTGGAGAATTGAATCCGTTTACATTGATGGTTATAGTTGAAATGTGTTGACTTATGTTTGTCATGATATTTACCTGGTGTTCTTTACTCCTTTGTATCCTGTGTTTAATTGTCTGTCGTGTTTAGTGGGTTCCTTCTGTTTTCATTCATGGAGTTTTGGTCATTGTGCTCTCTCTCCAGAATATCTTTCAGCAGCCTGTGAAGGGATGGCTTTGTCCTCATGAAATTCTTTAGTTGTTCTTTGTGCTGGAAATATTTCTCTTCTCCATCAAACTTGAAAGAGAGTTTTGCAGGGTATAATAGTCTGGGCTGGAATTTGTTTTCATGCAGGACTTGAAGAACTCTGCTTCATGTTCTCCTTCCCTTCATGGTGTGTGTAAAGATGTCAGCTGTAATTTTGATGGATTTTCCTTTGTACGTGAGCTGCTTCTTCTCTCTAGCAGGTTTCCGCTCATTATTTTTGTGTTGGATTTCTGGGTTCTTGACTATTATATGTCTCGGTGTCTTTTCATTTGGGTTGAAGTTATTCGGTGTTCTGTATGCTTTGGTTACCTGAATGTTGGGTTGTTTCCTCATATTTGGGAAGTTTTATGCAATTATTTCTCCCCAAATTATTTTTATGTCATTTGTATTGACTCCTTCTTCTTGTTGATAGCAATTATTCTCACATTGTTCCTCCTGGGGTCATCTTGCAAGTGATGGATTATTTTTTCCTGCATTCACATTGTTTTAAAGAGATCCTTTCTCACCTTTTCACTAGCTGCACCAGCGTCTTCAGTATCTGAAACTGTCTTTGCTTTCACTCAAACTGTTTTGTAGACTCATGATTGATATTTTTAGTTCTTCTATATCTCTTTGACTCTGTTTCATGTGTTCTATTTCTTTTCTGTATTGCTCATTCAAGGAATCCATCATATTTCTATCTCCTCAATTTTTTTATCCATGTCTTCTTTAGAGGTAGTTATTCTTTTTCTGCAGTGTTTCTTGCAAGTTGGGTTTGCTCTGTATACTTCCCAACATGTTTCTGTATTTCAGATGCTATGATTTCAAATAATTTTTTTTTGATTTCAGAAATTATTTCTGCTTTGAGTTCCTTATGACCTTTCTGCTGTTGTTTCTTTGCTTAAGATGCTGTTAATTCATACATTTCAGCTGGAATAGTGCTCTCTGCACTTGTTCTGGGTGAGCATAGTTTTTCCACCCAATGTTTCTGGATTTGATCCTTTATTTCAGATATTATGTATTCAGATATTTCTTTTTTTATTTGCGGAATTAATTCTCGTCTGATTTCCTCTGTGCCTTTCTGGTGTTGTTCCTTTGCTTCCATTTCTGTTCATTTATTCATTTCAGCTGAGCTAGTGTCCTCTGCACTTTCTGGTGGACTCAAGGCCTGAGATTGCGTTTTTCTCCTTGTCCTTGTCATTTTTTATTGCACTGACCTCTGAGCTTTGGGGTAGAGCTTTGGTGCAGCTCTAACGTTAGCATGTAAAGAGATTCAGGTTCCAGTCTATTAAGTTTGAAATTATCCAGTTATGCCTGTCCTGTATCTAGCTGTTATGTTCAGTTCCTTTTTGCAGTAGCTCCTGTGATTCTCCTCTGTTGGTTCCCTGTTCAGGCGAGCCCGAACCAAACTGGGATGCACAGCGAGGAGTGAAAATTCCCGCTATCTTGGCTGGCTCTGGGGCGAGGTTCTGGAAAGTTGCCAGAGTCGGCCCTCCTGTGTCAGGCAGGTTGCTCTCTAGGTGGGCGGGCCTGGGCTTTGTTTTGTCTGCTGGGCTCCCAAAAGGATAGTGGATGTCCTTATTCACCGGGTAGGCTGTGCTGGGTCAGCCAACCTGTTCTGGGGCCGGTCCAGTGGCCGGAACCGCAGAAGGCTGGGAAACTTCCCTCTGGCATGGCAGGCCTGGAGCCCTCCTTCACAGGCTGAGCTGCGCTGGGTTTCGGGCCGTGGGGTAGGATTTGGGATTACTGAGAAATGTCCCTCCCACGTGGTAGGCTTGGAGTTCTCACTCCAGGCCAACCTGCACTGGGTCTGGGGCAATAGAGTGGGACTGGCAATCGCTGGGAAATGTTGGCGGGCCTGAGGCTCTCACTGGCCAAGCTGCACTGCGTCTGGGGCCCGGGGGGAGGGGAGGACAGGAGATTGCTCAGAAATGTCTCTCTGGTGCAGCAGGCCTGGAGTTCTACACTCACTGAACTTTTTTATTTTTTCATCTTTTTTGAGACAGGGTCTCACTGTGCAGTTCAGGCTGGCCTTAAGCTCACTTTGTAGCTCAGGCTGGTCTCGAACTCACAACAATCCTCCTGCCTCAGTTTCCCTAGTGCTGGGATTACAGGCATGCGCCACCAGGGAGTCGGAGAAATTCCCACTCACTCAGTGGGTTTAGGGCAGGGGATCCGGGGAGTTGATGGTGAGTGAGCCCTAAGGTTTCAGGCTGGTCACTGGCTTGGAGGGTTTGGGGTCAGGGATCCGGGTAGCATGTGCAGGAAGAAGCCAAAACCTCTCCCTCAGACTCACCACACACTCACTGATCTGGGAAGTCTGGTGAGTTGTGCAAATTCCCACTCACTTGGGGCGGGATCCAGGAGGCCACCAGAGTCAGCCCAATGTCTCAGGCTGGCCTCTCTGGCTGGGTGGGCATGAGCAGGTTCAAGGAAGATCTTTCCTTTTCTTAAAAGCATCCATATGCTGACTCATGGACTAAGCACAGAGTAAAGGTCTGGATAGTCCAGGCTCATGATGATAAACATCAAGCTCGTGTACTTATAGTTTTCAAAGTACTTCTTCTTTACAAATTAATTTTAAAATACTTAGAAAGACCCTAAATTTTGTCTGTACATGAAAATAAATGAAAGTTTAGAAAACTTGCAATTTGGAAGGCCAGCCAGATACCTTAACAGATTAAAGCACCTTATTGGGCAGATGCAGGGATTAGGGTTTGATTCTGGGCCTACTGTGCTGGCCCCACCCCAGGGTACAATATGATGGCAATTGAGACTGGGCATGGTACTGCAGGCCTATAATACCAGCACTTGGGAAGCTGTAAACAGGAGGATCACTATGAGTCTGTTCTGTGTAGTGAGACTCTAGACCCTGTATCAAATTTAAAAACATAGTTGCAGTTTATCTATGATTCAGCAACTAGTTCACTGCTCAATGGAGATTTATCCATGTATCTTACTCTAAGAATAGCAGTTCCTTACACAGCATCACATCATTGTGTAGACCAATTTTATCCTCTCCTCTACAACAAATTAATTTATGCTTTCCTACACATCACATTCTGTTGTAGGGTCTAAGTGTATAGCAGTAAATTAAAAAAGTCTTACTATGTTGTATAGTCTGTGTGATTCTATTAAGATGTGTCATAATTAAAATTATAAATTGAAGGGATGATCACATTTTATATCATCAATGAAGTTTATTGATACCGTTATAATGAGCACATTCATTATATGTAACTTGCACTCCTACATGATATACCCTGGTTCTTTTTCCCCCACTCTCTTCTCCTCCATTCTGCCCCTTTCACCCTTCATATTTGTAAACACTTTGTTTGTATATTTATCTTTCTGTACTTGCTTATTTTTTTCTTTCCTTTCTTTACACTCTCCCTCTCCCTCTGCCCTTCTCATTTGAATGTCTTCTTCCTACTTCACAATATTTAGTATACATGCATTTACACTTTAAGTTTCTTATACCAAAGAAAACATACAATATTTTTACATGTATGTCCAATTATTTTCACCTAAGTGTATGGTCTCTAATTGTATCCATTTACCTTTAAATGTCTCAAGTTTTTCCTCTTTAGGACTGAGTAGCACTCTATTGTACATAAAAAAAGAAATTATGTCTTCCTTATCCATTCATCAGTTGATGGAGATTTTGGCTGCCTCTAACATTTAGCTATTACAAACTGCTGCAATGAACATGGATGTGCATGTATGACTATGGTATGATGCTTTGAAACCATTTGGGAAGATAACAAGAAAATTGATAGCTTCATAAAATAAAACCTCTAGTCTTAGTTTGTTGAGGAATCTCCTCACTGATTTCTACAGTATGTGTACTGGTCTACATTCCTACCAATTACACAAAAAATTATTCTTTTCCCCACAGCCCAGCCAGCTTTTATTTTATTTATTTTTCTTTTTGCAGAACTAGGGATTGAACTCAGGCCATTGCACTTGTTAGGGAAGCACTTATTCTACTGAACCATTTCCCTGTCCCTAAGCCATCTCCCAGGCCCCAGCATTTTTTATTGGTTGATTTCTTGATAGACATTCTTTTGGGAGTGAATTGGAATTTTAGGATCTCTCAAATGACTAGTCATGTGGAACACTTTTTCATAGATTTATTTTTCATAGACATATTTTTTTCATTTATTTTTATTTTATTAAAATACAAATGTCAATCAGACAGTTTCAAGACACCTTAACCATACAGATTCGATGAATTAATACATTGCAAACTGTTTTCATAACGTTTTGGTATTGTACAAGATGCATACATGATATTATATTTACAGATATTATTTTAGCAGATATCTCTTATCAGTGAATTAAGAGATAGCTGCTTACTTATTTTTTATACCTGAATTATATCAAAAATTCAATAATTATTTACCTAGTGGATGACCATAGTACTAAAAGCCGACATAATATCGTGTCCAACCACCATTAGTGCAGATCTTGCCTCTCATAGAATTATGTAGAAGCACAGCGTTATCTATCCCAACTGTACTGTCTATACACACACATCATGATTTTTTCTTTCTACAACCCTTCCTTTGTCTACACCTGTCAAAAGTGGGCACTCCATTGTCATTCAACTAACTTAGGTGCTTGAACTCGACACCACAATCC
>PVKA01021678.1:7168-38395 GCA_004027165.1 Ctenomys sociabilis
TTTTTTTTTTTTTTTTTTTTTTTTTTTTTTTTTTTTTTTTTTTTTTTTTTTTTTTTTTTTTTTTTTTTTTTTTTTTTTTTTTTTTTTTTTTTTTTTTTGTGGTACCAGAGATTGAACTTAGGACCTGTACTTGCCAGGCATGCGCTTATTCTACTGAGCTGTCTCCCAAACCCTGAAGCCTATCTTCTGTTAGGAATGATGCATAGATGATAATAAAAAATGAGCTTGTGTTAGTCTTCTGGGACTTCCATAATAAAATGTCACATACTCAGTGTACTAAACAGAAACAAAATGTTTTCCTCAGTTCTTCAGTCCTTAACTGAGGTCCAAGTTCAGTGCTGGCAAATTCACTTTCCAGTGAAGCCTATTCTCCTGGCCTGCTAATGGCCACCTTGTCACTATGTCCTCAGATGACACTTTCTCTGTGCATGTGCAGAAAGAGAAAAAAACTCTCTTGTATCTTCATCTTCCTGAAAGAATTTAATCCTCTCTACTTAGGGCCCCACCTTCCTGAGTTCATTTAAGTTTAATTACCTGAAAGACTTTTTTTCCATATGCAGTCATTAAAAGGGAAAGGATTGCAATGTGTAAATTTGGGGACACACTATTCAGTCCACAAAGAAGACTGCTGATTCATTTCATAATAATGAAGAAGTAGTTTACAAATATGCCTTCTAGGGGTCAGGGAGATGGCTCAGTAGAATAAGTGCTTCCCTAGCAAGCATGAGGGTCTGAGTTCAATCCCCAGTTCCATATATATATATATATATATATATATATATATATATATATATATATATATATATCCCTTCTATTAAATGAATATCAGTGGATCTATGATTTACAGATGCCTTTGTAGTGACTGGATTGAATTTATTGTTCATGTGAGACTGAATTATGGGAATAACACAGTCTTTGTTAATTAGCTGGCAACGTAAGTGCTTCCCCTTCCAAATTGGGGAACACAAAGGCCTAGTTCTTTGTCTCCCTTTAGCGTATATAGGTCCCTAGGTTGCTGTGCTGACCAGGTTAGAATGCCATGCCTGTTTATGAGCATAGGGTCATTGCCCAGGTAGAGAGATTTTTGGCTACATGTATGTACATGGCTTGGTTTTTACTTTCTTTAATTGGTCCTGCTTCTTCCCTTATCTCCTCCATGTTCATGAAGTTTTAACATGATGGGGGAAGGAGTGAAGGACAGGGAAATACATGGAAGGCCAAACAGGGAGACCTAGCTTAGCTTTCCCCCTATCACTAAAGAATAGCAGGCAGGGATCAAACTCAGTTTTTCTGCCTCAGTGTCTCCTACTCCCAAAGTGAATAGGATACTATGCTAGAGCTCCTTTGGCTCAGGATGCCGTCTTCTACACCATGACTTCTATCAGCACATACTCACTGCCTGCTAGGTGTGATCACTGGATAATGGAATGGCATAAGCCAAACGCACAAAAACATGTTCCTTATAAAAGTGTGGTTTGGCAAAGGTAAAATTCTGTGATAGTTTCTTCCTAGTTGCATGAACTCTTCAACTCAAACTATGCACATTTAATTGTATGTTTAAATAACAAATTGTTCTTTTATCACTAGTAAATTGAGCCCATTAATAATGAAAAATATATCTGGATTATACAAATATATTCCAGATAAGTATTTAGGTCAGAAATCAGGGTTGTTTTTCTATAGCTTTGATAAAGCATGACCTAAACAATTATTGTCAGGAATTAAAGGCTAAGAAGAAGAATACCGTGAAGTTACTCACTTTATTATAGGTATTACCTGACTATCAAAAATTATGTGTAGGGCCAGCCAGATAGCTCAGCAGATTAAAGCATCTGCTTAGACAGATGCAAAGACCAGGGTTCGATCCCCTGCCTCCTGTACTGGCCCTGCCCCTGAGGCATGCTGAGACAGTGATTTGAGACTGGGCTTGGTGACACGCCTGTAATCCTAGTGCTTGGGAGGAGGACAGGAAGATCACTATGAGTCCAATCTGTGTAGTGAGACACTATAGACCCTGTGCTAAGTATATTAAAATAAAAATAATAATGTAATTATTAATGTAATTAATTTTCTTATTTACTATAATTTTGTTAATTTTAAGAACAATGTGCCTACCAGTTAAAATGCAACCTTTATTACTTTTTCTGCTATAGATTTTCGTTTAGCATTTGGTTAGTATTTATAAGATAAAGAGCTTTAATATTCAGTTTGTACTTCTTTTCTGTGGCAGTCCTGTAAACTTACTTATTATGTGAAAACTATGCCCTCCAGCTGCAAGGCCCAAAAGTCAGTGAAATGAGACCTATAGTTTTTCTTTCTTTCTTTCGTGTGTGTGTGTGTGTGTGTGTGTGTGTATGCTAAGAAAATCTGAAATCAATATTTTGTCTGGTTAAAGAACAACAACAACACAATTCTTTTTTATTTAGTCAATAACTTTGAAATTATTTCTAAAGGTTAAGAAGAAAAATAATCTGCAAGTATATTTCAGTATTTTGAATTTGAAGTCAGTAGTTTGTATTCCCCGGTCAGAAGTTTGTTAACTCATTTTCTTTTATGTTATTCAATACATGATTTTTTGTGCTAAACTCCACTGGATAGGAGAGCTGAGAGAAGCCCCTTCAGAAATTTCCTTTACTTTGTAATCTAACTGATACTTGTGCTAAAACACTTCTAAAAACAAATGTGTCCAAAGTTCTCTGACAGAGAACAACTTTCTTTCCCTAAGCAAAAGTCCATCACATTTAATTGTTAAACAAATTCAGCAACAAAAAGAAAACAAAAGCAGAAAGTTTCTGCACAAACTTGTGATGCTAGACCTCTTTTGCTCAGGTCCTGATCTGATTTAGAACTAAAGAATCCCACAAAGGCACTTGTGTTTGGAAGGTGACTAGGTGCTCTTTGGAGTCAGGCCATGAGTGGTTAACCTAGAAGGATATGCCATATCCCACTTCCCCAGACGCCTGTCTCCTCACCCCCAGCTCCTATCTCCCCACCCCCCAGCTCCTGTCTCCTCACCCCCCAGCTCCTGCTTCAAATTCTACTTCCTGGTAACCATGACAAGTTTGCTTCACACAGGCCCTTTCACCATGCCCTGTGGGTGCTGGGTCTTGGGTCCTAGCAATGAGGAGATGAGGAGAGAGGCTCTGTTGCAGGGCTTCTTCTAATCTGTGACTGCAAGATTCTACAGAGGGCCCCTTTCGCAAACTTTTGAAGAAAGATACCATCTGTAAGGCCATCAGGATCATTTACTGACCTAACTGCTACATTTTACCTGTATGGAATATGAAGTCCAGTTACTTTTCTTTTATTGCTGGGACAAAACCCTTGACATCCAAAATTAAGGAAGCAAAGGTTTATTTAGCTCATAGTTAGTGGAGGTTTTGGTCCACAGTCAGTTGTCTCCAAGGCAGAGTGGCACATGGCAAAGGGCAGCAATTCATGGTGGTGGCAAGCAGCAAGAGCAAAAGGAAGGAGTAGTGGAACCGCAACAGAAAGCAGGAGTGTCTCCCGTACATTGCATTCAGGCTGTCTGCCGCCTGCTGAGTGTAGCACTCACACCCATAATCACAGCAGCACACACACCCATAATCCCAATGGATTATGAGTTAATCACAATCTCTAGACATCTGTTCAAAGATTTATATGAGCTTTGGGGGGGACAACTAGACATAGTTGTCTAGCATCATAGCATTTTCTTAACCCTTCTTTGGTCTGCTTTGGTGCATTGAAACAATTAGCAACTTATATTAAATACTACCTGTAACAACTTTGAAGTTCTATTTATTTTTAGCACCAAGATTTTATTTTTATTATAAATTATTAAAATGAAGCTTATTTCTGACCTAAAGTATTTGTTAATACATGAAGAATCATTACTCTTTTAAAGTCAAATTAATTACGCTTACATTGCATTTTAGCATCTTTGATCCTATAGACCATTTAAAACCACATATTTAATTCACTGTCATTTGACTAAATAATCTCAAAAAATAAATATATATCAGCCTCTGCCAGGGTTCTAAATTGCTTTATAAATACCACCCTCTAGTGTTAGAAAGAGGCAATTTGCATTCTAGCCATAGAAAAGTCCAAATCTTCTTAAACTCTTGGGCAAAGTTGTGAATGTCTGGCACGGGCAGGCCAGTCAGCGTAATGAACTCTATTTACAGTAATCCAGTCTCTGCCAGGAAGAAACTTGTTTCAGTTCTTTGGCAAGATTACAAAGCTTTTTGTAATAAAATACATATTTGCATAAATACAAGACACTAAAGTTCATTTCCGATTCAGGAGGATGAGTACAATAACAAAGAAGGATGAATGACCCACTTTAGCCTCTGCCTGTGAAGCGGGCCGTCACACCAGCTGTGAGTGACTGCATCGCCTCACAAATGAAACGCCAAAATGATCGTTTTTCCTCCTGGCCTTTAGATATTAGCGCCAAACACCTCTGCAATAGAAATGAGAATACATAAATGTAAATGTCTTACATAGTCTTACTATCACACATGATTCAATTTGTCATAGAGTTCAATGTCAATTAGGTCTGGATTAATCAATATATTGAGAACATATTTAAAGAAACCAGTAGAGAGACTTCTTCAGATATTTAATTTAGGAAAAAATTTACAAGTTATTAATTTTCTTTTATTGCAAGTTACTAATTTTCAGCATAATCTTAATCTGACAAGAAACCAGTGATGTGTTTATACAATGTTGTTAGATTCTCTGAGATATTTTTTAGAAGGAATATTTTCAGTAGATCCTTAAGGTCTTTAATATGCATATATAGCCATGCTGTCACATATTTTCCATTAACATATGCTTTCAAAAAAGTAAACTTAAATGGGATAAAATTAAATCATCAACACTTCTGTTTGAAAAAAATAAGTATTAGCTCAGAGTTAAGCTAAGCACACGTAAAAATAAATAAAATATGTAAGAAGGAAAGTGTACATCTACAAAGTTGAGCAGGTTTCTATCAGCTTCAACCGGAAACTCAGCAAAGGGCCCAAACCACATAGTGAGGGAAGGACTCAGGCCACGCTGGTGGGGGGTCAGAAATACCCATTTCATTGCAAAAGGAACATGGGGTGGGTGCAGGATGAATGAAGCAGGGATCAAATAAAATAATCTGAGCAGAAAGAGAGAGCCAGATACACAGTGTATCCAGAGACTAGCAAGAAAAGTCAAGTCTAGGGTTCTGGTATTCAAACAAAGTAAATTTTGTTAAGTTCTTTCAGCCTGGTCTGCACTGGGAGGGATCCTTACAATGTACTTCAAACAATCCCTTATGAGTATATTTTCAAATGGAATCCACTTAAATATAAATGCTTCAAGTTAATCATTCTTTATAGCTGAGTAATACTCCATTGTATAAACATACTACATCTTTTCAACCATTTCTCATATGACAGGCATCTTGGTTAACTTCTTAATGATTTAAATTGTGTTAAATGCACTCAGTGAAAAATACTATATTATTTACTTAAATTACTATATTTTTAAAAGAAGTAGAAAGGCCAGGGAGAAAGCTCAGTAGGATAAGCCTTTCCTGGCAAGTGCAGGGTTCTGAGTTCAATCTTTGGTACCAAAAAATAAACAAATTAAAATATATATATATAAAATAAAATAGGTGAAAGTATTTACCTTATTTATTTTAACTAATAATTCAGATTGGCCCCCTTAGAAACTTCCATTTTCATAATTTAGAAATTATGGACATGCAGCGATAATAAAGACAAGTTGGTCAGAATTTACAATTGTGAATTTCCGTAAGTCTAATAATAATTTGTTTAGGAAAGAACAGTGAGGCTAAGTCCCCAGGTACTGCGAGTCAGCCTTCCGGACCTGAGCTGCCTGCGTGTCCTCCTGCCGGCAGCCTTTCTCTGTAGTCTCCGATGCACGCACAGATTCTGCCTTTGGCACTCGCAGACTGCTGTTTAAAGAGCAGACCAAGAAAAGAGGGAGCAGAAACAAGTTCCATGAAATGGGAAAGGGCAGAAAGGGGGGAGGGAGCAGGCATAGAGAATATAACATAATCTCTGAAGATGACGCTGAGTCCAAAGCTACCACAAGTCTCTGAGCAGGGCTATCCAGAAGGAGAGTCACGATGTTATCCCTGACTCTCCTAGCCCTGCCCTGACTGGTTTAGTCTTTCTCCCAAATTTTGTTCTTCTCTTTATGCCTTGATCCTAGACGCTGAAACCACATCCCAAAGGGAAGAAATGAAGTGTTCAAAACTTCACAACAGACTGCCCATGCCAGAATCCAAGCTGTTTTTATGCCATGGGCTCATGCGCTCATGGGCTCTGGGATCAGCAAGTATGTACATTCAGAAAGATGCTGTCTCTTGCACTGGGATCTAAGAATAGAGTCACAGGTACCAGATTAGCCTGAGTGAAAACCTGAACTATACACCAGACAGACTCAGGAGTTCAGTGTTAAGGAGCTGACATTAGGGTGGGCTTGGAATAAGAAACTAGTATGTGGCCTCTTCTGTTATTTTTACAGACGTTCTCCTTCTTTAAGGCATCAAGCCAACAGCTTGCACCAGTCTGAGGAAGCTTTGTTTAATCAATCACCGATCTTTACCTTGGTGACCAACATGCCCTCTAAGTGAACTTGGTGGTCATAGCACACACAGCCCTGTTCACCTGAGTGTCCCAAAGGACAGAAAAATCCAGCTGTGTCTTTGTTCATCAGAGATTAAATCGGAAATATTCATTTCAGTTGAGCATCTTCATGCTTTGCTTTCAATGGGGCTACATCTCTTTCCAAAAAATGTCAGCTGGATTACAATACAAAAATGGATATTTTCTAATTCTAATTGACATTTTCCATTTTTTTATAACAGTAAATTGAGAAAAAGTTTCATGCAGAGTTTGCTTTCCGAGTATTTTTTTCTCTTCCTTTTCTTTCTCTTTGAGGAATAATTATTCTGTCTACATTATTAATTTAATGCACAAAAGCTTTTAACAGTGGGAATGCACACTGACGCTCTCTTCACTGCACTGAATTTAGTTTTCACAAATGAGTGGTTATTGTCGCAAGAGTAAAGGAAATGCCACCTGACTTCAAAACTCACTATAAATCTATGGTAAACAACATGGTGTGGCATTGGTGAAAAACAGACAGATACCTCAGTGAAACAGAACAGAAACCCTGGGGAGAACAATTTCATAAATACAATCAACTGATATTTGACAAAAAAGCAAACCAATACAACACAGCAAAACTAGTTCTGTCACCAACTGCTTTGGAACATCTATGTGTCCCTAGGCAAATAAAAACGTCTCCAGTCTTGACATAACCCTTCTACTCTTTACAAAATTTAACTCAAAATGAGCTAACATACAAAACTATACAACTTTTAGAAGATAGCATGGAAAAGTTAGATAACCCTGGGCAAAATGATAACTTTGCAGTACAACACCAACAGCACAGTATAGGAAAGAAATAATTGATAAGACATATGATAGTAAAATTTTTTAAATTTCTGCTCTGTGAAAGACAATCCCAAGATAAAAAGAAGTCACAGACTAAAAAAAATATTTACAAAAATATTTAGAAAAAATGTCTAATTTCAAAAACACAACAATAAGGAAATATAAATCCAGGCCTACTGTGATGGCACATGCCTGTAGGGCAGGAACTTGGTTGGCTGAACGTTGCCTGAGTTAGGCCAGCTCAGCTACACAGTGAGTGCAACACCAAGCAGAACTACATAGTGAGTGAGACCTTGTCTCAAAAAAGAAAAAAGAAGAAAAGAAATAACCTGATTGAAAGAGTGATCAAAGATCTCAATACAATACCTGACCAAAGAAGGCATACAGATGTAAAATTTTCAGATGAAAATATATTGTACACAACACTACTAATCAGGATATGTAAATTAAAACAATAATGAGATATCACTATTCACCTGTGACAATGGTCAAAGTCTAGAACAGCAAGCGCACTAAAGATTTTTTTTTTAGTACTGGGGATTGAACACGGGACCTTGTGCTTGCCAGGCAGGCACTTAGGCTGCTGAGCTACATTGCTGGCCCCAAGAGCACTAAGGATTGAGGAGACGCTGAGCAGCAGAATTTCCACTTATTGCAGGAGGGATAGAAGTGGAAGAGCCAGCATGGAAGACAGTGTATAGTTCCTTACAAAACAAAATCCTCGGGCAGGTGAGGTAGCTCAGTGGACCAAACACTAGGACCGTGCTTTAATCCTTAGCACCACATGCTGCACTGGCCTGGCTCCCAAGCACACTGAGCCCGCTTCCAAGACCGGGTGTGGTGGTGAGGTGGTGCACGCCTGTGATCCCAGGGCTGGGCAGGCTGAAAACAGGAGGGTCACTAAAGTCTGAACTGCGGAGTGCGATCTTTACCAAACACATTTAAAAAAATCATACTCTTGCCATACTTTTCCCCCAAAAGAGCAGAAAACATGAGAACACAAAAGCATTCACATAACAACAGGTTATATGTGAATGGATGCATAAATAAATTATAGTACTTCCAGAGAATGAA
This sequence comes from Ctenomys sociabilis, assembly GCA_004027165.1. Taxonomy (NCBI): domain Eukaryota; kingdom Metazoa; phylum Chordata; class Mammalia; order Rodentia; family Ctenomyidae; genus Ctenomys; species Ctenomys sociabilis. The sequence continues at coordinate 15,688 of PVKA01021678.1, forward strand.
ATATTATTTAATGCTAAAACAACTTTTTTAGCTGTCAAGCCATGAAAAGACACAAAAATCTAAAATGCATATTATTAAGGAATGAAAGCCAATCCGAAAAGGCTACAAACTGCACGATTCTAATTACATGACATTTCTGAAATGGGAACAACAAAAATGTCAGTAGCTGCCAGGGGTCAGGCTTGAGGAAAGGATAAATAGGCAGAGCATGAAGGAATTTTAGAGCAGGGAAAGGTCTCTGTATAATGCTATGATAAGGAATACATGTTGTTATATATTTGGACCCAGAATGCCTATTGAATACAAAATACCAAAGCAAACCTTAATGTAATGCATTTAGAGGTTGTGTTACTGTCAGATATTATAATATGCCAGTATAGGTTTATTGGTTGTGACAAAGGTGCCTCTCTGGAGGATGATGTAGGTGATGGGAAGTTATGAACATGTGGGGTCAGTAGTTACGTATGGTGGGAGTTATGAACACCATGGGAAATTTCTGAGTCTCCCTCTTGGTCTGTGATCCTAAAGCTACTCTTAGGTAGTCTCAGAAAAGGGTATTTCTCAATAGGAAAGGAAGTAGATTAACATATAAATACATTTTCTTAAAGGCATTTATATAAATTAAAAGAAGAGTAGATTTCAGATTATTTATGTTTAGAGTCTCCACACATAATTTACCAAATGAGAAAATGGATTAGAAAGTGAGCTCACCATAATGAGATACAGTAAATTCTCACAGAAAACATTTAAGAGTGGCTAAAGCACTCTTAATACGGAATATTATCTCTAACCAATGTTTAAACATAGCGGAGTCAGCTAATTTCTTTTTCATACCATCAGCTTGCTCTCTTTATAAGTAACATTTTTTACACTGAATTGAGTGGTTCTATACAATAATAAAGAGTTATGAAGTAGCTCCTTAAATCTTCAGAAAAGATAGTTGCAAAGGTCATGCTGAATGCTTCATCAAATGGACTTCGGCTGCAAAACAAGAAAATGCCTCCCCACAAGCCAGTTTATCAGGCTGTTCAAGTATGCTAAGAATTGCTTCAAGATTCATGAAAGTCCCCAACAGAGTTACAGATCCTGAATAAATACCTTCTCTATCTTAAGCCCAGAATCTGACAGGAGAAATGGCACTCTCACAGGAGCTGACAGTGTCTCTGATTTCTCAGAGGTACTTTCCATGACTTTTTATATGAAAATTAAATCTCAAGTTATTTCATGCTCTAACATAACTGCACACAAACAAAATGAAGATTCCAAGAGTTGAGAGTATTTATAGTCCTGTGCCATATTTCTCATTTTTTTTAGTAAGGATTTTCCACGAGGACTTTAACATGATGCACTAATTTACTGAAGATTCAAATAATAACAGATGATGCTTCTTATATACCAAATAGAAACTGGAGTGGTGAACCACAGTGAGACTTGTGAGACTTCAAAAGTGACTTTTATCTTGACATCTTATTTAAAAATAGTTTTCCTTGGTGCTCTATACTAAATTTCTCATTTAAAATCAAAACATCCTGACCTGTAATTCATTGGTAACAGCTAAAATGCACTCTGAAATGATGCATTGTAACAGCATGTTGAAGTATTATCCTCAAGACAGTTCAACAGCAAAAGTACCTTCCTGACAAGCACAAGGCCCTGAGTTCAATCCCCTGTACAAAAAAAGTATCATCCTTCTTTTCAGCCAATACAATGAAATTCAAGGTGCTCAGAACCCCCCACAATTTATAATAATTGATATTCCTTCAATTCAAGTGAAAGACCATTTGCTTGGAGTTAGAGATGGGTTTTTATCAGTAATACAAAATATAAAATACTTTTGGTACCTTTCCAGTAAGTGAACGAAAAATGGGGTGAAAACTCTTGAAAGATCAGATAAACAACCTTCTCTGGGGAAGGGCATAATGGTGTCAAGAAAGGAAGGCTGAAGAGACATACAAAGCTATCATAGGGCAAGCACCAGGTCATAAGTTCGATTCCCAGTGCTAAAAAATAATTAAATAAATAAAGCTATCACAACACGGTTCCTACAATCCAGATTTCAAACAGTTCTTATGGCTCTTTATGAATAAATAGCTTCAGAAGAAATTTTAAAAGTCCTACCTTAAAGAATATTGTTTCACAAAAAAGTTATATCAAGTTTCAGATGCTATAGCTGAGGTCATTATTTCTTTCCCATAATCTTCCTGTATAGTGTATGTAACTATGAGCATGCTTAGCACTGTAAAAATCCTTGCATCTTGTTCTGTATATCTCCATCAAAAGCATCTTGTGCTAAAATACAGTGCATTACTTGCCACTGAAGATGGAAGAACATATTTGAAATCTGATAATGTTCAACGTACATTTTTATTGTCAGAATTATTAATACTGGATAATATTAAAACAAGATGATAGTGATACATTCACAAGGATGCACACACATACCACTACTGCCATCAAATCCAATATATCTAAGAGGTTCAAACAGTTATTTTTATTTTGTTTCCCTCAAAATATATTATGAGCAATGAATTTGGGATAACTAATATATAGAAAAACAAAAGACTAGAAGGCAAGCCAGATAGCTCAGCAAACTAAAGTGCCTCCTTAGGCAGGTGCAGGGACATTAAAAAAAAGACCAGATGAGAAATTATAAAGTAAATGAAGATTAAAGTAAAAGCATTTTAAGAGACATAAATGAAACTATTAGCAGAAGTTGTTTTTCTGATGAATAGAAATTCAAAGTGTTAGGCTGATGAAGGTTTTTAATTTTTAGTTTAAGGTCCTCTAGCCTAATATTTTCAAGATCTATGCATGAGTCACTTTTACAGTGAAATTAATGTTCCTGAAATGTTCAAAGGGGTATCTTTGGACATAAAAATCTGTTTCATCTTACAGAATTTATTTAATATTGGTATTCAGTGGAAGTGCTTTTCATGTGTACTCTTTTTTTTAAAAACTGGACTTGCAACTTCTGCAAGTAAAATGGTCACTTTATTTTATTTTTTATTTTTTGGTGAAATTGGGGATTGAACTCAGGCCCTTATGCTTGCCAGGAAAGTGCTTATTCTACTGAGCCATCTCCCCAGCCTCCCTAAAATGCTCGTTTGTTTTTTTTTTTTTTAGTAGAGAAAAGAAGCAAGAGAGGAAAGAAAATCTTGCATTGGCACCTAGCAGTTTTCCACAACACTCACAGATTGATGATACATGCAAATAGCTGTGTAAAACATGGGTCATCAACAGCAGTGCGGAGCTGACAAATCCAGCTCAAAGCCGCTCACACTTGAGTCACTGTGTGCAGCGGAGCTTTCATTGTTTAAGCCACTGGATGGTGGAATTAATTTTATTTGAAGTTTAGTTCTTCATGTAAAATCAAACTTATATTCCTATAAAATCAACTTTATCTCAATAGATTATACTTTTTGTGTTTGCTAAATATTGCTTATTAATATATAAAATATACATAAACTTGAATTCAGGATTTATTCTTCCAAGAAATACTATATATTGTTAGATATTTGTCTTTAATTATTCTCATTCAAAGGAGAGCCTCAGAAAACTTAAGATAGGATAGAAGAAATGAAAGATGGGTAGAAAGGATACAAATTATACTTTTAAGAAGATTTCTCCTAGGACGCAGTCAAAGTCACCCAAGGTGGTCCCCATCAGCATCTCATTGGTTCCACTTGGGCTCTTTCTTTCAGACTCAGCACACCAAAGCTCCTCAGGAATATTGAAAGTCCATGAATTCACTGAAGTGAGAAAGCAAAGAGCAAAACCTGATCCTAACACAAAGAAACAGGTTGAGGGAATCCGAAGGATATTTAAATTAAAAAAAAAAAAAAAAAAAAAAGCCTATCTCCAAACCTGTCAAATGGTGCAGCACCCTTCTGAAGGGTAGAGGCAGCTTTTCCTGGGGTTTCCACACCTTCAAGAGATACACTGAAAAATTTCTCCTGCTCTAGGAAGCAGTGCTTTCACATCTCAGAGCTCATACTCCACTCTTGAGTGGGTCCTGAGACCTGTGCCTCATATACCTTTCTGTGCCTCCTCCTGGTGCATCCTCTTTTTTCACGGAGGGAGTTAAAAAACACAGAGCATTACAAAACAGTGATTTCACGCCTTCATGTTGGCCTCAGATACCTCCTCAGACTTAGTCTTGTGATAAACTGAGATACTGATACAGGGGAATGAAACTCCCAAACCAAAAGATACCTGGGATGAGAGTTTGTGTTCTCTAAAACTGAAGAGTGAATTTTAGGAACAAAAAAGGTTCAGAACAGGCTATTTATTGGAGACAAGAAAGCTTCTGTCTGAGAGAGGGACAGAATGGGTCCTGAGTGGGTTGCCAAGAAATCTGTCTTTTGAGGAGGGGCAAAGGTGGAAAACAGGGCAACTGACATAGGAGGTGAGACAAAACTATGGTCTACTAACAGGACTATTGCTCAGGTAAAACTGGTTAAAATCAAGATCAAATGGAGAAGCAAGTCACCTAGCAAGTGATCATGACTACAGAACAGAAGTTTTTCGTATGGACATCAGGTCAGTGACTCTTTAGTTTTTAAAGGTGATTGATACCTACTTAGAATATCAGTTCCTGATGCCTACCTAGGGCAGTGTGTGGCTACATTCCTTTACCTTTTTTTCTCTGAGGTCTGGCCCTCAGCAGCAGTGTCTGTCTCTCCGACAATTGCAAGGTCTTGCCACACATATTGTCTCTTTTGAGGACCTAACCTTGTGAGACTGCCTATAATGTTTCTATCTAACTCAGCTGCCTTCAACAATATTTCTTTGGTTGTGTTTTCTTTAACTACTAAAACTTATACGAGGTCTGCTTGAACCAATAGTGAGGATTTTGTTTCATTTTATTAGGTTTGGGGTTTGAGTTTTTTCATTGTCAAGCCAGAACTCTTCTAGTTATAATTCTCTTGGTCATAAAAACGATGTTCATTTGATTCCCTCACCTCTAGAAATAGTTTTTATGTGGTCATTGCTAGGTATTTACAGCACTGAAACATTAGTATGATTTCAGTAATATGAATATAATATGCATTGGTCCTGTTTCTTCTATAAAATTATTACATAATGTTTTTGTTGGCTATAAGAAGCTGTTTGTAGGGCCGACCAAATAGCTCAGCAGATTAAAGCACCTACAAGCACTTGCAGAGGCTGGGTACCATCTTGGGTCTGCTGTGCCAGCTCCACCCCAGGGTGCACTGAGACGGCAATTGAGACTGGGCATGGTGACGCGCACCTGTACTCTCAGCTCTTGGGAGAATGTAGCTTTTTGTTGCTGTTTTGGTGAAACTGGGGATTGAATTCAGGCCCTTGCGCTTGCCAGGGAAGCATTTATTCTACTGACCCATCTCCCTGGTCCCCTTCTTGGGAGGATGTAATCACTATGAGTGATCACTATGAGTCTCATTTAGTAGTGAGACCTTGAATACCCTGTAGACCCTTCCAAGCTGTTTGTGTCTTTCAGTGGTAGATGGCTTAGAAACTGAGGAATAGGAAGTACAAGACTAGTTATCAAGAGAAAAAGAGACACAATGAAAATTTAAGGGGCTGGGGAGATGGCTCAGTGGAATAAGTGTTTACCTGGCAAGCATAAGGGCCTGAGTTCAATCCCTGGTTCCACCAAAAAAAAAAAAAAAAGAAAGAAAATTTATGACATTGTTTGCCCATTTTTCAAAACTGTAACAAATGAAACTACAGTTTCACTTCCTTTGTAGGACAGAAGTGATTAGAAATAGAAAGGTTCTCAAAAAAATGTGTCTTTTACATAGGTATTGCCTTAGAAAGTGTTGCATGAAATGCTTATTTGCTACTATTTTGGTCTCTACATTTCTCATGGAGGTGTGAGCAGTCAGCCTTTCATCATCTCCACTTATTTTCTGCGTCTCACCCACTCCTTATATTCTTGCTGTCAAGAGGTTCTGATAAGGAGGAAGCACATATGCACCTGTGACTTGTTTGGTATCACTTTTCCTTTAACACTATGGTATAGTTAGAAACAAAGGAGCTCAGTGAACCACTCTCTTCCTCCATTAAATTGTAAGACACACCACCCCTCGGTTATCCAAGCTTCTATTATTCTAGTGATAGAAGGGGGAAATTATCTGAGTGGATGACCTCTAACTGATATAGGGAAAAAAAATAAAACTCCTGACCTGAAAGGCACCTGGGACAAATTCAGGATCTCTAAAACCAAAGAATGAATTTCAGGAACTAACAGAGGTTAAGAGCAGAATATATTTACTGGGGAAGAAAGCTCCTGTCCTAGAGAGGGATACCTTGAGCAGGTTGTACCTGCTCAGGGGAATCAGTCTTCCAGGGTCCTTTTTTTTTGCGGTACCAAGGATTGAACTCAGGAACTTCTGCTTGCCAGGCAGGTACTTATGCTGCTGAGCTATATCCCAGTCTCCAAAGGACTTTTATAGAGTAAAACCATGTGGTGAGATGAGTTTAAGCTGGTGGAGAGCTTGGGAACTCACTTAGGTGGCCATGAGATGGGACAAAACTATGGTCAACCAGTGAGATTACAAGCACCATTGCTCAAGTAAAATTAATTAAATTCAGTCCCAAATGAGAAAGCAAGTCATGAAGCAAGTGGGCTTGAATATAAGACAGGGTCTTTTCCTGTTGGGGGCTGAATTAGTGATTCATTTGGCCTCTTTCAAGGTGATGATACCTATTTAGAATATCAATCCCTGATGCCTCTAGGGAAGTATGTAGCTGTGTTTGTTTCCTCCTTTGTTTTGCTGTCTGGCCCATACAGGAGTGTCTGTCTCTTCAAAATTGCAATGTCACCTTGTCTTCCATCTTGTTGCCTCGAAGGCCTGGCCCTGTCTTCCTGCCTATAATATTTCTATCTACTTCAGCTAGGAGATAGCACAGAGTTAGAAACAGAGTTGAGTGAGTCACTCCTTTGCCTTGCATAATTCCATTTTCCTAAAGGAGGAATAAAGCAATAAAAGCCAAGAAGGGTTCCATAAATGAGGTGGAGAGAAGGGGGATGAGAGAGAGAGAGGGAGGGAGGGAGAGAGGGAGAGAGAGAGAGAGGCAGTGGGAGATACCTAGAATCCTATCTGGTGCTTCATATGTTATAAACCTGAGTTCACTCCCCCCTTTCCTTTATGACCATTAGTAAATACAACTACTTACTACAAACTATGGAGTGTATGCTTGCAATTCTTTTCTTGTTGTATGCAAGAACCTGGACTATTCTTGGCCCCCTCCACTGTAACAAAAACTGGAGACCTTCCAAAAGGCTTTTCATGATTAACAAACACCATTCCTAAATACTCCGACTCTACAAAGGAAATAAAACCTAACCTGTATTTTGGCATGGTCAGGCCCCAAACATTAGTGGCTGAGTTCTTTTATCTTCTTATCCAGAGAAAGAGAAATGACCAGTCTGCAAGAACAGTGTGCATGTGGGGTTGGAACATTCAGGATTTGTTGAAATGAATCAGATCAATAAACACAATTTTACTGTTACAGGCATTTTCATGCAAAAACGGTACTTGCCTGTGGTTTTGTTTCTGCTTTAGCTAGCATTGTTTTACTTCCATTTCCAGAGAAAGACCATTCTTAAAAGGCCACAAAAATGAAGCTATGTCCGTGTTGATGATTAGCACTGCACTCAAACTTCTAGTGTGTGCAGATTTAAAATAAGGAAAAGCTCTCATTAATTGCATAAAAATGAGAACATGGGAAACAAGTGGTTTGCTAGAAGTCACATTAGAGCAAATTATCTTATTTTAGCAGACTCTGAATAGCTAAAGAGCTCTCCTCTGTCTACTCTAGACTTTCAGAGAAGGAAGAGAGTGTTCTTAAAAGCCAGAGCGAAACAGGGGGACAATACGGGCAGTAATGACTGTATTCTTCTAATTATCAGTCTCAGCATGAAAGACTTTCCCTTCAAATTGTTTTGCACCTGCTTTTAGTGAGCTGACTTGAAAAGCAGTTTCACCTTGCTTCATGAATCTGAATCCCCAGTCAGTCAGAGAAAAAAAAAAAATGCGCACAAGCCTTCATTATTTAAGCACACCTCCAGTTTCAGACCTGACTAAAAATGTGAATAGCAGGAAAGCACAAAAGTCTATTCTTTGTGCCCATCTGAAACCAGAAAGTGATGGATCCCACTGGAGAGGGCCTCTTTCTACTTGGTCCCAAACCCAGTTTCCAGATGAAAGAGCTTGAAGAGGTGGATTGAAGCCTCACTTTGTAAAGCAAATGATCGGCTCACCTCCAATGCCTCCAGCACCAGGCCTTGTTCTTTCAATGCTGCTCTGAACCAGTTTCAAAAGCAAAAGGATGTTTGTTGTTTCAGAACTGGATGCTGTGAAGGAACTCTGGACACCAAATAGTCCCAAGTACATCGCCTGCATACTAATATGCCCAACACTCCTCTGGCTTTCACCGATAATTTAAGGTCCAAAAGAGCTGAGCATGTTGATCTGTTGCAGTAAGTAGCACCTGCGCTTTAAGATAGTAGAGGGACTAACGTCAGGTCTCGGTAAAACTCTGAAAATTATGGAATAAAAGTCAAATTAAAATAGAACTCATGTATAAAACAAACAAGCAAAAATACAAGACTAGTTCTCTTTTGTGTTTTGGATAGAAAAGACAGTGTAAAAAGAAAAGGGCAGACTTGGACAGAGAAGAGAGAGGTTAGAAAGTATAATAAAGACCTAAAATAGCAAAAGAACAAAGTTGTGCCTAGGTGAGAAAAACACATATTAAACAATGTAATATAAAAGTAAAACATTTTCCGTTATTCCTTCCTACTTCACCCCTGTATATCAGAATGTACATTGATATTTTAGAGTTTCCTTGATGTTTTAGAAGTCTTTTTCCTAGAATACTATTATATGATTTCCAAACTGCTCAATGTCAGATGTGCAGAGTTCTTTTCCCTTGCAATCAAAGAATAAATTCCAAAGGTCTCCTTCAAGACACAAAGGGGTCTGGAAATAGGCTGACACAAAGGTCATTTGGACAGCAACAACACAATTTGGACAAAGCATAGGTCAAACTATAATCAGCCTATAGGATTACAAGAAGTACAGCTCCTTAGCTAATATTGACCCACCAGGGAAGTGAGTCACATGGCCAGGCCACGTGAAGGCATTTTGGGGAGGGACGTGTCCATATGCTCTGATCACCTAAGGATGCCTGGCTGGACTTCCTGGTCGAGGTGCTGCTAATTACAGTCTAATTTCTCACTGATGCATGTCCTGGAGGGAGGTCTGTGGGTCTGGCCATTGCATCTTTCCTGGCTTTCTTCAGCTGCACCTCCAACCATAATTCTGATGTCTTCATTATTTTCTGCCAACCCATCTCTGATTGTATATTAATGCCTAGCTAACTTAGCTGCCTATAATAGCATCACTCCACAAGCAGTACAGTTGGATACTATTGAGGTGGGAGGGACATTAGAGAACACTTCATTCAGTGGTGTGATTTTTCAAATAGAAAAAATAAAAGTTAAAAAGTTCAAATCATGTAATTTGCTAGAACTGAGTCCAAATTATCCTTCCATCACTTTAACACCCACTCTTCATTTCTGAGTTCCGTGTCCACAACCCAAGACAACTTAAAGTAAAAAGAAAATAGAACTATAAGAGAAAATATTCAACCTTATTTGCTTATTTACTCTTAGCTTCATCTATGGAATTTCCTGATCTTACTTAGTCATATTGTAATCTCGAAGGATTAGGAATCTAGTTTGCTATAAACTGCAAGGAACTGAAAACCTGACCAGAAACTAACTGTGAGAACTCTAATTCTACAGCTAGTTTGAAAAATTTCTAGTGAAAGCATAGAAATAGTACAGTTGTCCCTCACTATTTTGATTTGACTTTCATGGACTCCCTGTTTCATGGGTTTTCAAAAAGTATTAATCTAAATTATTTTTCGTGGATTTTTCAGTATCCTGCGCTATTTTGCAGTGCCGTACAGTTAACGTATGTTGTTAAAATTGCATAGGTTTATGAGTTTAGAAAATGGTTAAGAACATTAGAAGTGTTTTTAAAAGTGTGAGAAAGGTTTATGAGATTGTAAAATATATATAAATACTAAAATAAATATAACATTGCTCATTTGCTGATTTTCACTTATTGCAGGGGTGTCTGGAACGTGACCCCCGTAATAAGTGAGGGGCCACTGCAATGTCTGATAAGAACTTCAATATGTCCTTCTCACTTTTAATTTCTTTGTATGTCTAACCTTCTCTTACATACTACATTATTTACTATATTACAAAATCAATACTTTTGATTGTTCCCTTGATCATATCTCTTAATTTTTAAAAGAAAAATAATTATGTATTGAGTCAAATAATGCTGCAACACTAATGGCAGAAGTCATATGTTTAAAGGTAATATAGTCACACTATCCTATTTTCTGACTCAGCATAAAAAACTATGGAAATATTCACATTGGAATCTTTCATGTGAGAAATACTGAGGTTAGTGAATTTATAAAGGAACTACTTAGTGGAATGCTAGAGTATAAATACCTAAGTATGCTGTTAATATTATTTTCATCTATTTATGCAGTGTTCCATTAATCAATTACACAAAGGCACTGAAAATATAAAGCTCAATATATTATCATTTCTTCCAAGAGGTAAAAATAATTATATAGTGTTTATTAATGGTAGAAAATAAGTTCCAGGATTAATGTCCCAACATAAACCCAGTCCTAATAAAAGAAAGTTTGCTTTCAAAACAACAGTGAAAGAACCAGGCATGACTCTGCATCCCCATTCTAGGTTCATTTCCACCCTCACCTTCTCTGGGGGCTCAGTGTATCCCCACATGTGTAGAACTTTCCAAGGAAATTAAGCATAAGCAAATAATTCACACTTCAGTACTAGTTTTGATTAACTTTTGCCATGTTATTCTCAATTTTAAAGAAAAATGAGAAGAATACTCAATTTGTAAATAGCTGCTGCTAGAAAATCTTCATCAAGGGAAATTTATGGAGGTTGGAGTTCTCATTAACTCCATCTAAGTAAAAGTTGCTTTGTCTATAAGTGAATAAAGAAAAATCAGGACTGCCAGTGACTTGTGTATTACATGTGTTTTCTTATTTCTCTAATGTTCTGATATTTGAAGCCTTGAGCTCAGACCTGGCTAATTTTTAAAGGTAAAAAAGGATCACCCTACAGAATGATTCTGATACATGTCATTTAATCTTAAATCCATATTTCTGAGTATGCTTTTGATTAAAAATGTCCCACAAAATTCTCATGTGTCTCGAAGTGAGGCTTTTGGAAGGTGATTGGCTCATTGGGGCTCTGGCTCCTGCATGAATTATCATGCACGAGTTGGGTCACTGGTTCATGCATCAGTTACCCACTGATGAATCCGTAGCTGAATGTCCTGTCAGGACATGGGCCTGGAGAAGAAGCAGCTAGCTGGGGGCATAACCTGGAAGGGCAGTGCTCCCCCTGCCTCCCACCTTCTCTGCTTCTTGGTGGCCATGACATGCACAGCTTTGCTCTTCCACCCCTTGCACTGTACCTTTTTTGCCCTGAAGCCAGCACACTGAACTGAATCCACTAAAAACTATGAACTAAATTAAATCTCTCCTCCTTTAAATGGTGGACAATGGTTATTTGACACCAGCAACAAAGAAGTGACTAAAACACACCCTGCCTTATACAATATTTAATCTCTAGTTTCCCTGAAGTCAGGGACTGGACAATGAATGCAACACCTATGTTCTAGGGCCTGCTGAAAATACTCAAGCTAGCAAGTCCAAATCTGGCAGCCCCCTATGGTCTGTCTCTTTTTCCTTCCTATGAACAATCACAACACCTTTCTTGCTATTCCCTCCATTCTACTTGTGACATACCTGGTATTCTCTCCTGTGGACCTGCATGGTGCCGTGCATACCTCCCTTCTTTTGGGAACTGTGCATAGCATGCTACTTTTTTGATAGCAAATGACTCTGTAACCTCCTCATATCTGAATAAGATGAAAATCTCTGGAGCATTTTAGAATATCCCCTAAGTCCACATCCAGGTTGATGTCAAACCTTCATGCCAACTTTCTTTGCAAAACTGCATGAACAGCCAGTTTACACTAATTATGCAAATCCTCTACCCAAAGCCTTGATTGCCTCCACAAGGCCAGGCTGCTCTTCATGTCACAGATTTATGTTCTTTGTGGGACTAAGGAACATGGATGAACCCACATAAAATCAGAGGACACTACTGATATTTAAGCAAAAAAATTAATAAATAGTGAGAGCAACCATTTCCAAATCCTATTAATGAATGTAAAACTATCAATAATATGCTATCAATAATATGCTTCACTGTTTTTATTAAGTTAAATTATTTGTTTCACTGGCAATAATGTACAGAAATTGATAAATTTACTGTACATGAAAAATTAAAAAATTATTTCCTTGGGCAAGTCAAGGCATAATTAGATTTGATTGCCTATGATGTAATGTGTGATTTTCATTGTGATATGTCAGAAAGTCATTTACAAATTCACTCATACCCTTAATAAATAACTCCAAATTGCATGTCTTCTGTTTTCTGCGGAGTAGAGAGATGGACAAGAGACACTGGATTGCCTTCAGAACAAGTAATTTGGCCAGAAGATTAAAGAGGTTTAATTTAAGCTTGAAAGAAACAAACAGGAATGAAGGGGGACAAACAGGCAAAAATACAAAATATTACACACTGTCTTCATTGAAAGTCTTCTGGGCCAGCCTTTTCAGAATTGAATAAAAATAATTAGCACCACAATTCCTCACCAACTGTGGCACTAAAGTTCACAAACTAAGTGTGAGAAAAATTTATTGTATATCATAAGAGGCAGGTCCAATAGCTATGTGACTCCTCACTCACACATTTGTGGAGCTGGAGATTGAACCCAGGGTCTTTTCACCAAGCTACAGCTCAGAACCTCTTTTCACCCTTGTTTGCTTGTTTATGTTTTGATACAGGGTCTTGCAACATTGCCCAGGCTTAGTTTGAATTTCCAATACCCCTGTGCCAGCCACAGGGTGCTGAGATGACAGGTACCACTGCTACCCATTCTATTTGGTGAATTAAACTGACAAAATCCAAGATTTCATGGAACATGTTAAATGTACAAAAAGTACAAAATAATTCTGCAGATAAGTGCTCTCTGATATCAATAATATGCTTCAATGCTTTTACTAAGTTAAATTATTTGTTTCACTGGCAATAATGTACAGAAATTGATAAATTTACTGTACATGAAAAATTAAAATATGATTTCCTTGGGCAAGTCAAGGCATAACTAGATTTGATTGCCTATGATGTAATGTGTGATTTTCATTGTGACATGTCAGAAAGTCATTTACAAACTCACTCATACCCTTAATAAATAACTTCAAATTGCATGTCTTCTGTTTTCTGCAGAGAGATGGATAGGAGACACTGGGTTGCCTTCAGAACAAGTGAAGCATAACAATGCCTCAGACATAACAAATTATATAGAAAAGAGTGTCACTTTGGTCCACAGTTCTGGTGAAGGAGCTGAATCAGGGGACAGCCTTCTTGCTGGCACAGTTCTCAAGCAGTATGGGGCATGATGGACAACAGACAGAAAACAGGCAAGGACATGTGCATTCTGGTTCCCATTCTGATTCACCTAAAGCCACCATCCTCAGCTGTAGGAGTCCTTCCCTGACGATCATATCCTTCCAAATTACCTACTGAATGCCCCACCTCAGAACACCGTGCACATTCCCCTCCGATTGTCTTCATATCTCACCATGGACATTCAACTCCAGAATGGATTCACAGGGAAAAGCCATCTCAAACCGTAGCAACAAATCTTAAATTTTTTATGTTAATTTTATTTAGAAAGACATAGCAGTGAGACAGTTTCAAAACCAGTTAGTAGGACAGTTGCAATTAATACATTGCATATTGTTGTCTTTCTAGTAGTTATCAGAGTACAAGATGCAGACATGGTATCTTGTCTGAACATTATTAGTTCAAAATTTCTTCTCATGGAACTAAGATGAAGTACCTGTATATCTATACTAACTATTTTGTATATGCATATATATATATATATATATATACATACATATACACACACACATATATATATACATATATATATATACATATACACATAAATATTTTCACTACAAAATGGTCCTTCATTTATATCCCCCTTTTTTGTTATCTTTTATCAAAGATGGGTATTCCATTGCCATTCGTACATTGTAGGTGCATGAATTCAGCAAAATAATCCAATATAGTCCAGTAGTATACAATAATAGTAGGTTATCTGCATGACTGGCAATGTCAGAAGTTGTTGACTTGAGCTTTATATTAATATGGCTTTACTTTTTATACTTCGTTTTTATTCTTTTCTGCTGGATGATTAATATCAAGGTAAAGCAAGACCTATATAACAAGAAATGTAACTTTTGCATCTGACAAGGTCAGCGAAAGCCCCTCAGGATTTAACCTGAAACCCTGCATCACAGGTTATATCTTTTGTCAGTGTCAGCCATGCAGATGAGTCACGGCCATTGCTTGACCAATTTGCTCTCTATGAAAGCCTGACAAAATGTTTTCTCTCTGTGTGACTCTCCTCAGACACACTCTACATCACTGATCACTTTCCTCTGTGGCCCCATAACCTCCTTGATCAGAAAATTTGGAGCACCACTGAGATACAGGATGCTACAGTACAGGTTCTCTTATGTCCTGAGTCCTCACTGAACTTGAAGGTCTAGAGCAAAAGAGTTGGCTATTTATATAGCCTTTCTTTTTTCTCTAAGTGTCATCCATTAAAATATAAATTCTTCAAGTTTATTGTTCATTATGGCTGAGTAATACTCCATTGCATAAAAGTACCACCTTTTTCATCTATTCCTCTGGTGATGGGCATCTTGGTTGTTTCCAAGACTTGGCTATCACAAATTGTGCTGCTATAAACATAGGTACACATATGTGACTATGACATGATGTTTTCTGTTCCTCTGGGAAAATTCTCAGTAGGATAGCTGGATTGAAAGCTATTTTGAGTCCTAGCTATTTTTAACGAGTCTCCACCCTGATTTCCATAATGGTTGCACCAGTCTACGTTCCCACCAGCAGTGGAGAAGGGTACCTTTTCCCCCACACCCTCTCCAACATTTGTTGTTAGTTGATCTCTTTATGATAGCCATTCTTTCTGGGGTAATACAATATCTCAGTATTGTTTTAATTTGCATTTCACAGATGGCTAGTGATGTGGAGCATTTTTTTTTATGTATGTATTAGTTTCTAGAATTTCTTCATCTGAGAAGTGTATGTTCATCTCAGATGCCCACTTCTGGATTGGGTCTTTAAATTTTGGGTTCCTAATGGTTTTTAGTTCTTTGTAAATTCTAGACAGCAGACCTTTGTCTGAGTGTTTATTAGTTAAGATTATTTCCCAATTTATGGGTTGTCTCTTCACTCCTTTGGTAATTTCTTTTGATGTGCGAAAAACTTCTCATAAGAGGATGTCTCAGTTGTTAATTCTTTCAAGTGTTACCTGGGTAGTTTGATTTTTGTGCATGGTTTGCCTACTTCTGAAACTTTTTTAATTGAACTAAAATAATTAAGTAATTTTGTTATGAAAGCCATCAGATAAATTGAAAAGTGTAGAAAAGCTGGGACCAGGAAAAGAATATAAATATTAACCTATGATAAATGTAGCCATGGAAATTTAGAGATAGATGCACTTCTTAGTATGTAATTTTGGACCAAATGCCTAACAGTTCAAAAAGAAAAATAAAATTATACATCTAATTTGTAGCATATAAGACAATTGTGCTTTCAATTTATATTAGTTCATTGAAAGGAACAGTTTGTGTTTTATTATTTAATCAATTTTGCATTCATATATGTTGTAATCTGAAGAACTATTCTGAAGATAACATAGACAATATAACCATTGTTGATTTCTTATTATCTTGTTTTGAAATTCTATATAATTGTTTTTGGGTTTTTCTTTTTAAGATAAAAAAGAGAACACAAAACTTAAAAAAAATAAAATTTAATGTAAAAATCATCAGATAGCAAAAGCATTACAAAACATGTGAAAGACCAGCTCCTGCTCCCTCAGGGATGAGAGACTGAGGCGAACTCCAGCAACACAGCAAATCCCTGGCTATAACGCAGGATGGGCAGGCAGGACTCATGGCACAGAAAAACAAAGAGAAACAGCAACAACGGGCCATCGGGTGGTTAGGTAAAGCAGCTTGGTGCTTGGGGACAAAGCCATACGAAATAGAGGTGGGCAGTTATGGCTCCTTCTTTTTCTTTCCTTTTCCTTTTCCCTTTTTTTTTTTTTTTTTTTTTTTCTTAGTGGCTGGGGCAAACTCCAACCACAGAATCAAATCCTATTCCCCAAATACAGAGACAAAGAGCACACACAAGCCCAGCACAAATCCAGCAGCCATCTTGGCTAAAGTGCAATTCTAGCACTAGACTCAGAGCTACAACACCTTCTAGTGTAGACAGTAGAAGGATCTCATTATTTTTATTTTTCTCTGTCTGATGGATTTTTTTCTTAGTAGTCAGGTGGATTAGTGTGTGAGTTTTGTTTTGTTTTGCTTTGTTATAATCAGTTTTACTTTCTCTTTTGCTCTCTTTTCTGATTTGCTCTGTTTGGTTTTTTGTTGCTATTGTTTTGTTCTCTGTGTGTGTACATGGTTACTTTTATTTCCTGTGTTTTCCCCTAGTTTTCTCTTCTATTTCTCTTTTCGACCATCTTTTCCCTCTCATTCAGGGTTTAGATCTCTAACTTTCTTCTTTGTATTATTCTACTTATCTTCTTTTTTGGCAACTCTGTCACTTGATTTTATGTGTTTGTTATGTGAATAAACATTGCCCCTTTTTTTTCTGGCTCATTTCAGTGTGCGTAGGCTTTTCCTCTTCTAATTCCCCCCTCTTGTATCCCACAATTACCCCAAAGTTGGATGATCATCCTATGCACCCCAGACTTACTCCTACTATAGCTCTCCAACCCCTCACCTCTGTGAACTTACCCCATATCAAGGTAAAATCACCCTACTAAGTGGAAGAATGTTGCATACAATTTCCTGGGATAAGCTGGATTGTATTATATAACTATAAAACTTGCTCCTACAGTTAAAGAAATCAGGCTAATAGTTATTGCAGTTTGTCAGTAGTCAAGCTGTGCTTGACTTTATGATTATAGATAACTGTACTACTTTAACCAGGATGTCATACCCATTACAATCAGCTTTTGTCCCTTATATGAGAACACTACAATTGCAAATAATCATAACCATCACCACAGTACAATACAAGAGGATCAGGCCTTAAGCGAAACTGACAGCAATGTCACATTTTTCATATATTTGGAAGATAGTCTTTGGAGATAGACATAAAGGTCAAGAACCACCAAAATCTGGACGAAAGCTTGAAGAACAGACATCTCCTAGGAGAAACTAGACTAGGGATAAAAATACGTAAGATAATAAACCTGCAATCATCAAAGCAGAAAACAAAATCAAATAAAAACTTGAAAAATGACAAGAGGAAGAAGCAAAATGCAATCCCAAATGCTCAGCCCACCCAGAGCCCAGAGTGCAATAAGACAGAGGAAAACAGAAGCCAGTCCCTGGAACTCTCTGAGGTTATAGCAGCGGAAGTGAGAGAACAATAGGGGAAAGATAATACCTAAGGGGAATTATCCAGGGGATAATCCATAGGGGAAGAATCCATAGGGGAAAAATAATACCTAAGGTGCAAAAGAAATAACAGTGAAATAAAAGCATTAAAGCAGAAATAGATTTTAAAATAAAGGCTCTTAAGGAAATAATAGAAACCATGAATACCCAACATAGAAAAGAAACGAAACAAATCTAAGCATGCCCAGGAGTAGACACTGCATTAAAAATATATTCGATAGACTAAAAGAAGGCAAAGATAGACTATGAGACCTATAAAGTGACTAGTGACCAGGAAAAAAAAGATATCTTAAAAGTAGCAAGAGGCCATGGAAAATAAAATCGACAGCTACAAGATTAAGAAAAGAAGAACAGCATAAGTTTAATTGGAATCAGTAAGAATGCTGGAGACAACTCAAAAGCCATTAAAAATCTCTTCATAGAAATAATGGCAGAAAACTTTCCAAGCATAAACAACTTGATATCCAAATAAATAAAGCAGATGGAACTCCAAATAGCCATGAAAAAATAAATCCACATCAATGTACCTAGTAGTCAAAATTCCAGAAGTTCAACACAAGAAAAAATTATAACAAATAGCTAGAAAAAAGAAACAAATAACCTATAAGAGAAAGATGATCAGAATCACAGTAGACTTGGAAACACAAAGTCTCAAATCAAGTAGAGCCTGAAGTGAGTTATCGAGCTCTAAAAGTGAACAATCTTCAATCCAGATTGATGTACTCTCTTAAACTATATTTCAAAACCAGCAGGGAAATAAAATATTTCCTTAACAAAGAACAACTGAAGAATTTCATGACCACTGAATCAGCTCTACAAAATGCTCTGAAGATATATTAGAATGAGATAATGAAGAATGCAAACAAGTGAACACTTATAGAAGAAAGGCACCAGGCAGGGCATGCAATTAAACAGAGGAGAAAGACACAGAACAAACAACATGAAAATAACTTGAAAAAGATAAGCCAATGCATATCCATTATAACCACCAATGTAAATGATCTCAACTCACCAATCAAAAGAAACAGACTGGCAGAATGGATCAAGAAACAAAATCCAACAATATGCTGCACTCAAGAAACACTCAAAAAGAAATTCAAAGACTAAAAGTCAAAGGATGGAAAACAATTCTCCATGCCACAGGAACCCACTAAAAAGCAGAAGTCAGAGTTCTATTGGCAGACAATATAAACTTTGAGCCAAACTGATGAAAAGAGAAAGAGGGTCACAACATACTTATTAAGGGAAAACTCCAAGAAGTGATAACAATCATAAATAGGTATGCACCAAATGCCTGTGCACACAACTAAGTAAAACAAATATTAACAGGCATGAAAAAATAAATAAGGGGGTCCAGGGAGACAGCTTAGCAGACTAAAGCACCTGCTTAAGCAAGCTTAGGCAAGTGCAGGGACTGCAGTCCAATTCCCTGCACCACATGCTGTGCCAGCTCTGCCCCCAGGGTGGGCTGAGCCAGGTACCAAAAAAAAGCACTAACACAATTTAATGGGAGACCTTAATACTCCAATGTAATAAATAGATAGATCAACTAAACAAAATATCAACAAAGAAATATCAGAATTAAAGAAAGCTTGTGAACAAATGGACTTGGTAGATGTTTACAGAGTGTTCCACCCTAAAATATCAGAATACATAGTCTTCTCAGCTACACATGAGGTTTTTGGCAGAACCGGGGATTGAACTCAGGCCCTTGCACTTGCCAGGGAAGCATTTATTCAACTGAGTCATCTCCCTGGCCCATCCACAATGATTTCTATAGTGGTTGTACCAGTCTGTGCCTCCCACCAACATTTCAGAAGTGTTCCTTTTTTTCCACAGCCTTTCTAGTATTTGTTACTGGATGACTTCTTGATGTTAGTCATTCTTTCTGGGATGAAATGGAATCTCAGTGTTGTTTTAATTTACATTTCTTAGATGAACAATAATGTTGAACATTTTTTCATATATTTACTTGTCATTTATATTTCTTCCTCTGAGAACTGCATTTTCATCTTACATGCCAATTTTTGGATTGGGTCTTTGAATTTGGTGTCCTTTGTCCTTTTTGCAATTCCTTATATGCTCTAGATAGAAAGCCTTTCTTGGAGAGATAGTCTCTCTAAGAGATATATATTTTTTCTCAGTCTTTGGTTTTCTCTGTTAGAGATTTATTTTGAAGTGCAGAAACTTTTCAGAAAGATGAGATCCAGTTGTGGTTTCTTTGAAGTATTCCCCATGCAGTTTGGTTTTTGTTCATTAACTCTCTACCTACCCTTATGTCTTTAAGATTTCTACCTACGTTTTCCTCCACAAGATTTAATGTTTTTGTTTTGATGTTTCAATCTTAGATCCATTTTACTATAGCTTTGTGCATGGTGATAGGCATGGGTCTAGTTTTAGCATTTGGCATGTGGAAAGCCAGATTTTCCAGCACCATTTGTTAAAGAGGCTATCTTTATTCCAGTGAGCATGTTTGGCCCTTTTATCAAAGATAAGATGGCTCAGTGTGCCTGCATCTGTGTCTGTGTCTTCTAATCTGTCCCGCTGATCCTCAGGTCTGACTCTATACCAGTACCATGCTGACTTTTTTCACAGGCACTTTGTAGTATAATTTCAGGTCAGGGATTGTGGTGCCTCCTGCTTTCCTTTACTTGCCTGGATTGTTTTTGATGTTCTGTGTCTCTTCTGGTTCCAAATGCATTTGAAGAAATGTTTCTCTAGCTCTGTGAGGTATACTAATGTTATTTTAATTGGGATTACATTGAATCTGCATGACGATTTTTGGAGTATGGTCTTTTTCACAGTGTTGGTCTTCCCATTCAGAAGCATGGAACATTTTCCATTTTCTCAAGTGCTCTTCAGTCTCTTTTCTCAGAATACCATTATTTTCACTGTATAAATTGTTTATGTCCTTTGTGAGACTGATTCCTAAGTATTTCATTTTTTAAATGTCATTGTGAAAGGTTTGGTTTCCCTAGTTTCTCTCATAGTGTACTCATTCTTTGTGTACAAAAATGCTACTGATTTTTGGGTGTTGTCTTGGTATCCTGCTACACTGCTAAATTTGGTGATTATACCTACAAGACACTTGGTGGAGTTTTGGGGATTGTCTATGTAGAATATCATGTCATCTGGAAATAATGTTAATTGGAATAAAGTGTCTTTTACTTAATCTAAAAGTCATTTCTGACAAACCAACAGCTAACATCATACTAAATGGTCAAACCTGAAAGCGTTCACTCTAAAGTCAGGAATGAGAGAAAGATTTCACTGTCATCTCTCATATTTGATATGGTTCTGGAAATTTTATCCACAGCAATTAGACAAGAGAAAGAAATAAAAGGAATAACAATAAGAAAGGCAGAAATTAAATTATTGTTATTTGCAGAGGACATGGTGCTCTATACAGAAGACCTGAAAGGCTCCACCAAGAGACTTGTAAATTTAATAACCAAATTCAGTTACATAGCTAGATAAAAGAAATAAAAACTCAAAAATCAATAATATTCCTGCACATGAGCAACAAACACACACAGAGAGAAATTATGGTAGTCACATCCTTTACAATAGCATCTAAAAAATAAATCAATCTAACAAAAGAAAAATATACACACAGAAAACTACAGTACTCTGAAAAAATATATTGAAGAAGATATTAGAAAATGGAAATAAGTCCCTTGCTCATGGACAGGAAGGACCAACACAGTGAAAATGCTCATAGTCTCAAAACTGTTATACAGATTTAATGCAATTGCAATCAAAATACTATTAGCATAACTCAGAGAACTAGAGAAATATTCCTACAATTAACTTGGAAACAGAAGAGACCTAGAACACCAAAATCAATTCTAGGCCACAAAGGTAAGGCAAGAGCTTCATAATCCCTAATCTGAAATTATATTATAAAGCTACTTTGATAAAATCAGCATATATTTCCAAAGAAACAGACCTGAGGATCAGCGGAATAGAATAAAAAGTTCAAACACAGCTACATAAGGATTAAACAATGAAGAGAGAGAATGGAGAAAAATCAGGAAATATGGTAGGTACAAAACAAGACACAGCTAGAAACACAATAAATTGGCATATCTTTGACAATGGAGCCAAACATTCACTGGAAGAAAGATAACCTCATTAATAGATGGCGCTGGAGAAACTGACTGCCCATATACTGAAGGCTAAAGTTAGATTCATGTTTATCTCTATGCCCTAAATTACGGCTCAAGCTTCTAAATGTTAAAACAGAAACACTAAATGTACAAGAAGAGGAAGAAGTATAAATCTTAACAATATAAGTGTAGGCAGAGACTTCATGAACAAAGCCCGTTCTGCACAGGTAATACTACACAGAATCAACACATGAGATCTCACCTTGTTAAAAAGCTTCTGCACAACAAATAAAAAAGTCACTGTCGAAATAAAAAGTTTAGAGTTTGAAGCAATTATAGCCAATTATCACTCAGAAAAAAGATTTATATCTAGAACACACAAAGAATTGAAAATAATCACCTACCCAAACTAAAATATCTAGTCTGAAAATGGACATCTGAGATGAATAAGCACTTTTCAGATGAAGAAATACAGAGAGCAAATAAATATGTGAAAAAACATTCCACATCAATGGTCATTTGAGAGATGCAAATTAAAATAATATGAGATTCCATCTCACTCTAGAAAGCACGGCTATAATTAAGAAATGCACATATAGCAAATGCTGGTGTGACTGCTGGGAAAAGGAACTCTTCCTCACTGTTGGTGGAAACACAGGTGCAATCACTGTGGAAATCAGTGTGGAGATTTCTTTTAAAACTAGGGTTAGAGGTCCCATTCAACTCAGCTATTCCTCTTCTGGATATTTTCCCAGAAGAATTAAAAAGTTCATACTACAGCAACATATCTGTTTATAGCAGCACAATTTGTAATGGCTAAATCTTGGAAACAACCCAAATGTGCCCATCAACTGAGGAACAGTTGATATATATATATATATATATATATATATATA
>PVKA01021679.1:0-38293 GCA_004027165.1 Ctenomys sociabilis
TCTCAAAAAGGCTGCTTTTTGAATGGTATTGTGTTTAAATTTTTAATTTATGAATATATATTTATGTTAAATATATAAGCAGTAAACCCATGAATAAAATATGTTTGGTTTTGTCCACTGTGCCACTGGCCCATGGTAATATGTTTGGTTTTATATATATACTATTCCATGGAAATTTAATAAAAATGTTGGTGTTCATAGAATTATTTGATTATGTTTCAATTTTTTACATTAAGATATAATTTGCATACAGCAAAATTCATCCTTTTTAGTGAATATTCTTGTGAGTTTTAACAAATATTTGTAGAAATGTGATCATTATAATCATAATATAGAAGAAAAAAAACATCAGCAAAAATACCATGCCCAGCTCCTGGCAATCATTTAATGCTTTCTATCCCTGAAGTGTTACCTTTTAAAACTCATATGAATGAGATCAAACATTATGTAGCAGCATTCTAATAAACAAACCAATGAACAAATATTTTTGTTAGGCTATAATTGACATATAATAAATTACACATATTTAAGGATATAAATTGGCCAGTTTGAAGTATTTATACACTCATAAACTGTGTTACAATAATGAATATATCAATCATCCCAAAATCATTTCCCGTTAGGTCTCTGTAACTCTATCTCCTGTCCCAGATAACCACTAATTTGCTTTTTGTCATTATGCATTTCTTGGCATTTTCTAGAATGTTACATAAATGAAATTGTTCAGTATGTAATCATTTTTGTTCAGCTTACAGTCAACATAATAACTTGCTATTCATGTAAGCTTTTGCACATGTCAGAGTTTGCTCCTTTTGGTCTGAGAAGAATTTCATTGTATGTAGATTAGCACAATTTGTTTCTGAGATGCAGTCTCACTCTGTAGGGCAGCTGGCCCTGAACCTGCGTATGTAATGCAGGCTGGCCTCAGATTCACAGAGCTCCTCAGCCTCAGCCTCCCGAGTGCTGGAATTACAGGTACGCAACACCACACTCGGTTTTAACGTATTTTCTTAAGTATGCATCTGCTACGTGACATGTGGATTGCTTCAGTTTTGAATTACTCAGTGTGTGTGTGCAGTGGTATCTCCTGTGCTCTCAGTTGTATTGGCTCAATGATGCTGCTGTTGAGCATCTATCTTATATGTGCTTACTTTTCATCTGTATATATACTTCAGTGAAATATCTTTTTTGACCTTTTCTCTATTTTTCAATTGTTTTTTGTTGTTGTTGTTGAGTTGGAGTTTGTAACATTTGATACATATGTTTTCTATAATATATGTGGCTTATAAATATTACTTTTTAAATGTGTGGCTTATCTTTTCATTTGCCTCATCTGAGGTGACAAAGATTGTCTTCTGTGTTTTCTTATAAAGTTCAGTAGTTTCAGGTTCTACAGTTGGGTACTGTATTCCAGTATCTATTCCATACTGGGCTAATTTTCACATAGGCTGCAAAGAACAGATCAAAGTTCAGTAAAAATATGTGCATGCTGAAGTTTCACAAACACTGTAATACAATGTTGCCTTGAGATGATGGCAGGTCCCAAAAGAGGTTGCTGCAGAGGCTACTTCTCCAAAAGTGTTTTGTAGAACAAAATCACAAAATGGACACAGCATGCATCAAACTACAATTAACCAACAGGACTACAAGGATAGTCACTGAGCTAATACGAATAGCCACCTTTTTATGACTGTTCCCAACATGCAGCACAGCAGCACGCATGTGGAGGATACTCCATAAATGTTTTGAAAGGAAGCAGACAATTGAGGAAATTAATGTAAGAGGAAATGGACTGAAGAGAACAATAGCTTTGAAACAGCCTCAGTGACTAGAGAGGCCAAAGGCCCAGAAAATAAACAATGGGCATAAGCGTGGAGATAAGAGGGCAGGAAAGCCACAGAGTCCACAGCCAACATCATTCGCTTATTACTGTTAAGAAGCCTATCCTGTTAAAAATGCCCTTCATGCTGATGACATTATGCTCTACATAGAAGACCCTCAAAACTCCACCAAAATATTTGTAGATTTAGTAACCAAATTCAGTAGTGTAGCTGGACACAAAGTTAATGATTAAAACCCAATAATATCTCTGTAGACAAACAACACATTCACTGAGAGAAATTAGGAAAACCACACCCTCTACCACAGCAGCCCCTCCAAAAATACCCCCCAAAACTCAAAACCCTAAGAATCAATCTAACAAAGGAAGTAAAAGCTCTACACATAAAAGTTATAATACTCTAGAAAAAGAAATTGAAGTAGATATTAAGCATAATGAAAATGGCCCTACTCTCAAAACTGTTATACAGATTTAATAAGTTATGATCAAAGCATTATCAGCATATTTCACAGAACTAACGAAAACAATCACAAAATTCATTTAGAATGAGAAGAGTCCTAGAATAGCAAAAACAATTCTGGTCAACAAGAGCAAGGAAGGGGTACCACAGTCCTGGACACTCAGCACATTGCTAACAAAAAAAAAAAAAAAAAAGACTGGAGGATCAATGGAATAGATTAGAAGATGCAGACAACAAACACACTCAGCCACCTTCTTTGACAAAGGGACCAAACATGTTCATTGGAAGAAAGTTAGCTTCTTTAATAAATGGTACTGGAAAAACTGGCTTTTCACATGCCAAAACCTAAAGCTAGACCATGTCTATCAGCATGCGCTAAACTAAAGTCAAAATGGATTAAAGATATAAATATTAAAACAGAGACACTAAATTTACTGGAAGAGAAAGTAAGTAGAAACCTTGAAGACACAGGTAAGTAGAGAGTTCATGAACAAAAACCAAACTGCACAGGAAGTATTTCAAAGAATCAGTAACTGGGACCTCATCTTATTAACAAGTTTTTGCACACTGAAAGAAATCACCAACAGCGTGACAAGAAAACCCACCAATCGGGAAAAAATTTTAGCCAACTGTCCCTCAGGCAAAGAACTTCCACCTAGAACATATGGAGAATTTAAAAAATATCAGAATCCCCCAAATTCAAACACCCAACCCCAAAATGGATATCTGTTATGGTTTGGGTCTAGATATCCCTGCCAAGCCTTGTGCAGTTATGGGGCAAGCTTCTAGAGTTTGTGATTAATTCATGATGCAATGCTGCTGTCTGTGCTGCTGGAATTAGGGGTATGAGTGCTACACATCCCTGGGGTGGAGAGGCTGACTGGAACACAAGGAAGGGAAAGGTACTTGCTGGCTGCCACTGCACCTCTCTCTTTGCCCTTATCATTTTGCTGTTTTCCACTGACATGAACTGCTGCCCTCTTCCATGTGTCATTTTGCCTTAGCCAGGAGTGTATGGACTGAAACATCCACAACCTGCGACCTTTCCCTTCCTTAATTCTAGTTGTTGGGTATTTTGTCCCAGAAATGAGAGAAAAGTAACTGACACAGTATCTGAGATGAATACATACTTAGATGAAGAAATACAAATGGCAAAAAAAATGTATGTATGAAAAACTTTTCAGTGTCATTGGTCATTTGAGAAATGCAAATTGAAACAATACTGAGATTCCCTCTTGCCCCAGGAAGAATGGCTAGCATCCAGAAATCAACCAATAACAAATGCTAGAAGAGCTGTGGGGAAAAAGGAACTCTTCTCCACTTTGGGTGGGAGTGCTGATTGGTACAGCCACTATGGAAATCAAAATGGAGATAGGTTCCTTTCCACCCAGCTATTCCCTGTCTGGCTCTCTCCCCAGAAGAACTAAAAACATTATATCACAGTGTCTTGGTTACTTTTGTTTCATTGCTGGGACAAAATACCCAACACTCAAAATGAAGGAAGGAAAGGTTTATTTAGCTCACAGTTTGTGGAGGTTTCAGTCAGACTTGGCTGGCTCCAAGGCAGAGTGGCACATGGCAAAGGGCGGCACCTCATGGAAGCAGAAAGCAGAAAAGAGCAAAGGGAGGAGCATCAGCTGCAGCGGCTAGCAAGCCTCTCTCCCTTATACTGTGTTCAGCCATCAGCCCCAGGGAGAGCACAGCACTCTCATCCATAATCCCAGCATTGGATCGTGAATTAATCACAAACTCTAGAAGCCCAACACAGTGACTGCGCAAGGCTTTAGGAGGACAACTAGATGCAAACCATAACACACAGCAATATAAGTGCATCCATGTTTCTAGCAACACAATTTGTCATAGCTATATCTTGGACACAGCTGAAATGCCCATTAACTGAGGACTGGATAAAAAAAGATGTGGGTTTTTTTTAGGGACTTCTGTTGTTGTTGTTGTTGTTCAGGGTCTCACTATGCAGCCCACACTCATAGTGATCCTCCTGATTTCTGCCTCCCTAGTGCTGGGATTACAGGCACGCGCCACCAACCCCGGACTCCATCACTGGCTCAGCGCACCCAAAGGCAGGGCCAGTGCGGCATGTAGAACCAGGGATCAAACCCTGGTCCCTGCACTTACCTAAGGAAGCACTTAGCCCACTGAGCTATACCACCAGCCCTAGATGTGGTCTTTTTATGCAATGGAATACTACTTGGACATAAAGAAGGCCAAACTGGAGACTTTTATAGGTTACCGAATGCAACTGCAGACCATACTTATATGTGAAATAAATCAGACTCATATGTGCAAATATCATGTTTTTCCCCCTGATGTGAGAAACTAGTCCAAAATGTACAATAGACATTGTGAAAGGGAAGAAATTGTTCAAAAGGAAAAAGGAACTAGTATGGGGTAAAGGGGAAAAGAAGTAATGACAAGGAAAAAGACAGAATACAGGATATCATACCAATAGTTTCTCTTAATACACTGAAAGGAAATGCTTGTTCTAATATCATTTGGAGAACTTTTTATGAGGATAATAATACAAAATCTATTAACTATTATTATCATTATTTTGTGCCAGGGATCAAACTCAGGACCTTGGCTTAGCTAAGCGGGGCTTATGCACTGAGTTATCTCTTCAGCCCTTTTCCTATTATTTTTAAATAAAATATTGTTTTGCCTTTTGCCCACAAAAAATATGTCCTTCATATCCCATCCTATAAACATCTGTGTCAAAAGCTGACCTTTTCCTTTTCCTAAAACTCCTCCTTGGGTATCTTGAAGGAATGCTTGGAAAGTGCTTATTCTTAGTGAGAAGCTTCATTTTCTCCTGGACTCTTCCCAGAAGCCTTTGTGTGGAGTTGCTGGGCCGGAAGCTGTCACAAGTGTCGACAAGAGGAAGCTGACTTTGCTTTCTTGTGTTTAGTTTCTTTGTTTTATTAGTACATGGTTACATTACATAATGATTATACTCCTGGTGAGGAGTTGGCACCATGCATGACACATGTTCCCCTTCACTCTCTCCCTCTCTTGATACCCTCATCATTTGAAAAACAGCTCCCTATTCCTATTATCTTTTATTTTACTCTTTATATTTTTGGTTTAAGCTCTTTATATTTTGGTTACAAAATCATGTAATATTTAAGCTATTAAGCTATTTATTTCACTTAATATTTTGCACTTGGAGTGCATCTACTTTTCTACAAATGACTCAAGATTATTTTTAATGGCAGGGTAATATTCCATTGGACATAAATACCACATTTTTTATTCATCTATTGATAGAAAGGTGACAGGCTGTTTCCAAATTTTCACAATTATAAATTGTGCTGCTATAAACATAGTATGCATGTAACACTGTGATATGATGCCTCTTCCTAAAAGTCTTTCTTGATCTGTTCCTCAGCCTGCACGACTGAGTTCAGGGTGCAGCTGGTGATGACCTTGCCAGCCTTGGGTGCCATGTGACTGGTTCTTGACAATAAATGTGAGCAGAAGGCAAGCAGGCTACCTTATGGCCACAGCTTTCAAAAAACAGATGTACCTTGCTACGCCTGGGATCTGGATCGTGCCCCAAGGGCCTGTTGTTAAAGGCTTGCTCCTCCACCCATAGCACTACTGGGAAGCGGTGAAGCTTTTCTGAGGTAGAGCCTAGTAGGAGATCTTAGGTCACTGGGGAAACCTGTCTATTCTTTTCTCTGCTTTGTACACACTGTAATGTAAATAGTTTCTTCCACTGTGTGTTCCCACCATGATGCACCATCTTGGGCCAAAGCAAAGGGGTTGGCCACCCATAGAATGAAACCTTCAAAACACAGCCCACAAAAACCTTTGTTCTTTTTAAGTTGATCTAAATCAGGTATTTTGTTACAGTGATGGAAAGCTGACTAATACATTCCCTCTGTAACATTCTGTGGACTTGATGCAGACAAAGCCTTCAGGATAGTGGAGCCCTACAGTGAAAGAACTTAGAACTCAAACTGGAACATTCATTCTTATAGTCAGCCATGATAAATGACTTCAAGGGATCTCAAATTTATTTTGTTACAAAGAATATTTGTTAATTTTGAAATGAAAATTTGTTATATTTTCATACTCTAAGAAAGTATGCTTTATAAGTGAATAGGTAAATCTGTAGAATATTAGGTAGTTGAATTCAGCAACATTTGAGTCCTTTTATGAGATTTTTTGTTCTTATAAACAAAAAGTGTGAAGATTATTTCACTTTTTGTGAGGAAATAATAAATGTCTAGACAAATATAAAATCTGTAAAAACATGCTGAAGTTCAACTCAAGAGCTCCTTTCTACTCACTTTTCAAACAATAGTTTACAGTTAACTTAAATCCCACTATATGAGTGGACAGGGAATTTAAAAAACATGATCCCTCTCCTGTCTCTCTCTCAGACAAGAGCTTTCTTTCCCTCAATAAATATATTCTGCTCATAAAAGAAAAAAAAAACATGAGTGTAAAGGGCCGATGAGATAGCTCAGCAGTCTAAGCACCTGCATTGGCAAGTGCAGGGACCAGGGTCTGATCCCCAGTCCTGCATGCCACACCAGCCCCACCCCTGGGGTGTGCTGAGCCAGCCACAGAGTCTGGGCATGGTGGCGCATGCCTGGAATCCCAGCACTGGGGAGGCTGGGAAAGCAGGAAGATCACCATGAGACCCTGTACCAAATATACAAATGGAAAAAAAAAATCAGTGCAGTATATTTTAATTTAAAAATGCAAAATTACTAGCAAGCATCCACTTGAAATAACATTATATGACTGTTCTGCTGACTCTGAATAAAAACACTCAGTATCATGATGGTTGTAAAGTAATATAATTGATTGGTATTAAATAATTTAAACATCTAATTTTGAAAGAACAAACCAGTAAATAATGAAGTTTCATTAGTTCAATTGAAGAATTTGAAGCCAAAAGCCAGAAGTTTTCTTTTTTATTTAAAGGTTTTTTAAAGATTTTATGTATTTAGTACAGGATCTCACTACACAGCTTGGACTCCTAGTGATCCTCCTGCTTCAGCCACCCCAGCACTGGGATTACAGGTGTGTGCCATCTCACCTGGTCTCAGTCTCGGTGGCTGGCTCAGCATGCCTGGGTGGGGTTGGTGCTTGGGATCAACCCTGGTCGCTGTGTTTGTCAGGCAGGCATTTAGACCACTGAGCTATCTCCATGCCACTTTATTTAAAGTTAAAAAAAAAAAAAAAGAAAAGTGATCTAGGCACTAGTCACAAAGATAAAAGGGAGAGAAGAAAGAGAAAAAAGGAAAGACCATCTATTTAAGGAAATTGCTAATTTGTAGAGTCAAAACCAGATCTGAAAAATCATGTAGACAACATGAGTCGATAGGCTAAGTGGTGTTCAAGACTCAAAGATGAAGTAACAAGGGTGGTAGTCAAAAGTGATGTGAAATAGCAAAACGTGGTGGCATTTCATAAGGAATATGCATAGTACAGGGTTAAACAGCAGTCAGGAAAGAGCAACAAAGGAAAGTCTCACTAGGAAAAGCAGGCCTTTGCTGGGGATGTAGCTCAGTGGCAAAGCGCTTGCCTAGCATGCACCCCAGGCTCAGCGTCCAGCACCAGAAGAAAGAGAGATGAAAAGAAAACAGAAGGGCTGGCCAAATAGCTCAGTGGATTAAAGCGCCTACAGGTGCAGGGGTCAGGGGTTCGATCTCCAGGTCTGCTGTGCCAGCCCTGCCCCCGAGGCACACTGAGGGGGCAATGGAGACTGGGCATGGTGGCACGCACCTGTAATCCCAGCACGTGGGAGGCTGTAAACAGGAAGATCACTATGAGTCCAATCTAGTAGCAAGACCCTGAACACCCTATAGACCCTTCCCTAAAATACAAAAAAAAAAAAA
The DNA here is from genome assembly GCA_004027165.1 of Ctenomys sociabilis. Lineage (NCBI taxonomy): Eukaryota > Metazoa > Chordata > Mammalia > Rodentia > Ctenomyidae > Ctenomys > Ctenomys sociabilis. The sequence continues at coordinate 8,174 of PVKA01021679.1, forward strand.
AAAAAGAGTGAGAGAAAAAAGGAGCCTGTTACTGATACCTAATAAAAGAGTGATGGTTAGGCATTGATTTAGCTGTAGGTTTTTGGGCCATTCCAAAAGTTCTCTATTCATAAATCTTATTACTAGAAGCAGAAGTATTTACACTTGTTATGGTTATAATTAACACTGCATAAGCTGTTTGCTCATAAATATGCCTCTCTGGATGGAGCAACATGGGGACACATGTGGATATCCCTGGTCCCTAAGATTGTTTCTAAGATAACAACTACTAATCTGGCTGCTGATTGATTTTGCTCTAAATAAAATTTTACTATTGTATATCTGAAGCCAAACACATTTTGGATACTAGGAAAGGGAGGGATGGTGGCATGAGGCGATACAATATCAAAAAGACATTTCTAGCTAAAATACTGTCTTAAGAATTACATATGCACTTCCTGATTTTTGCCGAGGCTACTGATCCACTGAGCAGTACTGATCCACATCATTTGCATTTCCTCTGAGACAAAGAGAAGGGTGAGAATTTTGATTTCTGCTTTCTGCAGGCTACTATTTGCATAGTGGACACCTTACACTGTGAGAAAGCAGACAATATGTGCTAAACCATGTTTGTTGAACATCCTAAGTGAAATTGGCAACATAGGTTTAAATTCCAGACATCAAAATAATTTTTCTTCCAAGAGGTCAACCTCCAAAGAATTCTTCCAAAAAGCAGACTTATTTGTTTTTTTTGCAGAATCAGGGATTGAACTCAGGTCTTACACTTGCCAGGGAAGCACTTATTCCACTGAGCCATCTCTCCAGCTCCAAGGCAGACTTCTTAATAATGATCATCTTTTCCCAAATTTTCTACCTGGGGTATACAAATTGGTACTTGTACACACTAAAGGAACATAAGTGTTTAGAAAAAGAGAGAGAGAAAGTGCAAGCATAGGGCTTCCTTTGACTTGAATCAGTAGATTTCCAGCTCATTTCCTTTATGATACTGTCCCTGAGCTGCACATTACTTCATAGTCTTTTTTTAAGTGAGCTCTCTTCCTAGACTGACAGAGCCAGCTGCAGACTGTGCCGTCTATGGAAATGATATCATCCACACTCGTCCTTGAACAAGCCCATCATCATTACACTGGCTGCTTTTTACACAGGAAGAACCAGACGCATGCTGTGTACAGCAACAGAAACAGAAAGCTATCATTCGTGAAGTCTCATTAGTTAGCAAAGTAAAATCAAAAGAAAATTTAAAATAAGAATACCCAAGTTCCCTTTTAAAGTGAATCATTCTAATATTAATAGTTTATTACAAGTATTTAAGCTATTGTCTAGTATTCAAATAACATAGTATAATTGATGCTGATTTAACTCAGAGTGGAAAATTACAAGAAACAGGCTGATTTGTGGTTATACTCATTATATATATTTCTATTTTTCTGAACTATCTGTTCCCAGTTAATATCAACATTATAATATGCTATTTATAATCAATTTGATTCTAACTATAATGTAAACTAGTAACTAAATTATTAAGCAGAAATAAAAATTAATATATATGTAACCAAGTAATCTTAATATCTGGTACAAAAGGCATACCTCAACATTCCTATTCCTAGTTAACTGTTTGATGACATTCCTTTCATATCTTTATTCATGTATGAACTTTTACATAGACATATACATTGGTCGATTGATTTTGATTTTTTGTCTTTTTGAGATAGGGTTTTACTATGCATTTCAGGTTGGTCTAGAACTCTCTCTATCCCAGGCTGGTCTCAAACTTGCAATGACTCTCCTGCCGTAGCCTCCCAAGTGCTGGGATTACAGGTGTGCATCACTGTGCCTGCCTGGTTTTTTTGAGAACAAGTCTTGCTATATAGTCCAGGCTACCCTGAAGTCACTATGTAGCCTAGTCTGTCCTCAAGTTCATAGCAATCTTCTTGTTTTAGCCTCCTGAGTGCTGGAATTTGGCATGTACTACCATACTCACCTATGTTTAAGGGATAGAAAATTATTTGTCTTGATCAAATAACTTTGATGTAATTTGATGACAACATAAAACATTTGAAAACCATATTCATCATGAAAAGTGTATAAATCTGTCACATTTTTAATTAAAGTAAGGAGGTTTTAATTTGGCAAAATCAATAGTTTATTAAACTGTAAACAATGTATTATGGCTCTCTGTTTCCAACTATAAAAATAAGCACAGTAATGCCTCTGTGAATACTTCTGTTTGCAAACAATTCAGTTCACAAACAAAAGCATTGACAAGTTTGCTTCCATTCTCAAACTCCACATCGAGTGACAAATGTGACCATGGTCATCTTCCTCACACAAACAGAGATGCAGTTATCTTCCCCAAAGTCATAAAATGAATTAAGTTTATAAATCCAGGTAAGTACTTTTACGTCTGAAAAAAAAAAAAGAGTTCATATTTTCTTAGTACCACTTGACATAAAAGAGCAGATAAACACAATTATAGTGGAGGAACCTTAATATCCAACTACTACAAATATATCCACTAGAAAAAGAAATCCACAAAGAAATATCAGACTTGGACAAAACCATTAAACAAATAGACTTAATAGATATCTACAGAATGTTATACTTTGCCCTCAATGTACTTGTTTACAAAACCCATGGTTAAATGCCTCTCATCTTGGTCTTCTAACTTGTACTCTTCCTAATGTCTTATTGATTAGTATACTATCCTTAAAATAAATTAAAACAAAGACAAGAAAATAATTAAGATTTCTTGAAAACAAGGGCCAATATTAAATTATTTCCCCAATCTTGTACAACTATATCTGTTAGTCTGAGCAACAGATTTGAAGATACGAATAAATAATATAACAACCATTGTTAATTAGCTATTCCTGTTTAGAAAATCTGCAACACAGTCTCTTCAAAATAAGATAAAATTAAAAAGAATGTTCTACTCAGTGACAACAGAATACACATTATTCTTCACAGTTCATGAAATGGTCTCCAAATAGACCATGTACTAGTCAATAAAGTCAGCTTAAATTTAAAAAAATGAGACACAAGTTGCATAGTATCAGACCATAGAGCAATGAAATTATCCATCAATGACAAAAGAAAACATAGAAATTGTATAAATGCCTGGAGAGTTCGCACTACACTGTCAAATGAACAATGGATTACAGAAGAAATCCAGGAATAAATATGATGGTGTGTAGAGCTAAACAGTATCAGAACTTAGGGAGCACAATGAAAATATTTCTAAGCATATAGCTGTGAATGCCCATATTGCAAAAATAAGAGTGAAGCCAAATAAATAACCTAATGATGCACCTCCAGGTCCTAGGGAAACAAGAGCAAACAATCCTAAAGCTAGTACAAGAAAGGATATTATAAAGACTAGAGCAGAAAACAAATTGAGAGGGGGGGAAAAATCAATGAATCAAAGCGTTTTGTCTTTAAAAAAGTAAATGAAATGTATAAACTCTTTTCCAAGGTAATAAAAAAGAGGAAATAAAAGACTTAAATCAGTGCTTTTAGAAATAAAAACAATTAGGGTATGGAGAGATAGCTCTGTGGTCTAAGCACCTGACTGGCAGTGCAAAGACCTGGGTTTGATCCTGGGTACCGTGTGCCATGCTGGCCATGGGTTCCCCAGGCCCGATGCACCAGCCACAAAACTGGGCACAGTATTCCAAGCATGACCCTTCTATTACACATTGTGTCAAGCAATGGCTGTGACTCATCCACATGGCTGACACTGACAAAAGATCTACAAAGTGAGTTACAGGGTTACAGGATAAACCCTGAGGGGACTTGACTGACCTCATCAGATACAAAAGTTACATTTTTTTGTTATATAGGTCTTGCTTTATCTTAGTCTTAGCCATCCAGCAGAAAAGTATAAAAACAAGGTATATAAAATAAGGCCATAATAATAAGCTGATCTGTAAATGGCTCTAGTCAATAACTTCTTCAGATAACCCATTATTATTGTGGACTGCTGGAGTGTGTTGGATTGTTTCACCGAATTCAAGCACCTATAATAATTGAATGACAATAGAATACCCATCTCTGCTGGACTAAACAAAAAAAAAGGGCATAGAAATTAAGGACCATTCTGTATTTCTATATACAGAACAGTTAGGATAAATATGCAGTACTTTTGTGTAATTCTATGAGAAGAAAGATTTGCACTAATAGTGTTTGGACAGGATATCCTGTCTCCTTCTTGTACTATGGATAACCACCAGGAAGATAACAATGTAAAAAATATTAATTATTGAAACTGTACTATAATTCAGCTTTAAGAAAAAAAGATAGGTTTACAGCTGCATTCTCTTAATTCAATGAATAGAGGCATGTGCTCTAATAGTGCTTGTAAATAGAACATCATATCTGCACCTTGTACAACAAATAACCACTATGAAAGCAATATGCAATGTATTAATTATTGAATCTGTTCTACTAATTTGACTTGGAACTGTCTCATTGCTATTTGTTCTTCAATAAAATTATGAAAAATTAAAAAAATACTCTGCCAGAAAAAAAATAAAAAGCATTTAAGAGAACAAGGTACTCAGGCACCCTATTAACTTTTCTCATAGTACATCTTGTAATAAGACAATTCCAGGATATAGTGCTTCTGACACTTCATAATAATTGCATACTAAATATAGATAAAAATGGAAAAACCCAAAAGCTTACATTTCATAAATATATTCACTGATGCCACAGTATATACTAGGCTGAATGGAATAGTGATTGCCTTCCAGTTATGAGAAGCTACATAAAAATGAACAAATAAGAATCCTGTAATATGTCAGCAGAGACGTGCTAAATGGCCTCCCATGTCAGGCCAGCCTCCCAGTGTTCAAGGACATGGTGAAGATTGCCATGTGGGACAGGAGAAACAGCCTTCTCAGTGGAGGAAACAAAAGGGACTGAACTATGGGAATGAGGAAGAACATAGGCTTAGGGCACATTTCACTATGATTTAATAACCTGCATTTGGTGGGGTTTTTGTAAAAGGAATTCTACTAAAGATAATTATCAAAACATATCTGATATATAGCCATAAAAAAATAAGGTCTAGGCATGTTAAGTAGCTTGCTGGGAGCATTGTGGGCATAATATTCACATGGTTTATTTTCACAGTGTTATGCTCATCAAATTACAATACTGAATTTACCAGTGATAGAATTTCAGGCTTATAATTTTTCTCAGTACTATATCCCACTAGCAGCCAAATTTCTAAAAAGAAAAAATCAAATAAAGTTAAAAACAATTTGTTTCTCTAATTTTATCCTTATCTGCAAGCGTATCTTTCCAATAAATGTGAAAATATAATATGTAAAAATAATATAAGTATAAAAGTAGTAGCATCTTTTATAGAGCATATGGACAGTTAAAATTCCATCCTGAGAAAAGAGCAAGGATTCAGAAATTCCTGGGAATATTCCTGGGAAGAGTCACTCTACTATATCTGGGTTAACCAACAGCCTGCCATTGCTGAAGAACTTGAAAGAACAAGTTCCGTGGATAATCATTCTTTTTGTCACTGTCTTGTATCATCACCTCATTTGTAAAATCGAGTAACAAAACTCCAAAGCAACTCATAATTTTGAACGGAGTCTCAATTACATGTGTTGAGGAACCTCTTCAGTCAGTTGCTGGGACAAAATAACTCATACAATTTAGGATGCAAAGGCTTTGTAAGGTTCCTTCCTCCAGCACAAAATAGAAGCAGGAGAAAGTAAAGAAATCCTTTATTGTTTGCCACAGCAGGGCTGCCAAATACAAGCAGGGACCCTCAGGGAGGAAGCAGGCTGGCAAATCATATATCGGTCTGGGCTGGGCTGGGCTGGGCTAGTTTGCATGGATGATACAATGTTATAGCAGGTGCTCATTGGGGGAGGCTTGGTGCACACGAAAAGAACAAAAGAGGATGTTCATGGTTAACCCAAGGGAAGAAAATGGAAGTCAGTTTGGGGATGGCTCAGTCAGGGAGCGGCTCATTGCCAGTTCTGGGATCCCCAAGCCATGATGATGCACCTCCATGACGACCCCACAACTGTTGCATGTGCATTGTTCTAGGATGTTGTTTGTATTTGGTACAGGGTCTACAGGGTCTCACTATACAGATCAGACTCTCAGTGAACCTCCTGTTTTTCAGCCTCCTAAATGCTGGGATTACAGGTGTGCACCACCACATCGAGTCTCAATCGCAGTCTCAGTGTGCCCCAGGGGCAGGGCCAGCGCAGTACATCAGGTATTGAACCCTGGTTCCTGTGTCTAGCTAAGCAGCCACTGTAGTCTGCTCAGATATCTGGCTGGCCCTCTCTAATGTTATTTACTGTGTTAACTTGAGAAGTTTAACTGTGCAGCTAATTGATTCAGCATGGGACCAGGGTCCTTATTTTTTAAACATTCTTAGTTTATTGAAGAGGAAGGCACGGAGATGGTGTGGGAGAGGTGTGGGTGTGGGCAGATAGTTCATACACAATGTAAGGGAGGAAAAGAGGCTGTGCCTGGCCCCCTTTTGCTCTGTTTTTGGTGTCTTCTACTGTCATTCACTGTTGTCCTCTGCCATGTGCCACTATGCCTTGGAGTCAGCTGACTATGGACAGAAACCTCCTCAAACTGTGAGCTAAACAAAATGCTCCATCCTTAATTTGGTTCAAGAGCCTTTGGGAATAGCTTATAGGAAGAGTTTGGAAAGGTTTGGAGAGGTTTCCTGAAAAGTAAAGCTGACACACCTTAGGGTGTTCTGTGTGGGACACTCTGATCAGAACTCAGAGCACAAGAAGTCTGATGGAAATCCTGACAACAAAGATGAAGTTTGGAAAGTTTCTACAGGTAAGGACTGCATTGATTGTTGGACTCCATATGATATGTGTTATGGCTTGCTAGAAAGCTTGTCTGCATTTTGCTTATATCCAAAGATTTTTCCTGAGACTAAGTGTGGTGGACTAATTAATCTGGTGGAAGAAATTTCAAGGCAGTTGAATCTTGAGGCAGTGGCTTTGCTATGTTGGGAGATATTGCCAGATTTCTGTTCAGAATCAAAAGCGAGGAGCCCTGTAGGATGATTTAAAATGTTAGTTTGGCCAAAAAAGAGCAGAAAAGCTATGGACTATAAGGATAGAGCAGACATTTTGATTGCTGAGGAAGAACAATAGAAAACATGGTCTGAGGGCATCACTAGAAGTAGAAAGTCTTCATCATTTCTATCTCTAAATTGCAAAACTGAAAGTCTTTGCTTTGAGAAGAAAGCCACAGAACACCATGTTTCATAATGACAGCAGCGTAGAAAATTTTTTCCTCAGAATTGGATTCAGAATATCCAATGATCCAGGCACTTCCCTGTGCCAAGAGAGGGGAAGGCCTGGCTACTGCTTCAGCTGGCAGCAGACCTTATCTGCATCCACATGGTGCATGGATTTAAAAGCTATCACCTTGATTTCAGAAGACCCGGAGACCAGGCAGTGTGCCCCTGAGAGGGCAGTGTGTGAAGCTGTGAGAAGCCTAAAGTGCTGTGGAGACCCTAGGAGTTTGGAAAAGCTAGGAACCTGGATCATCTAAGGAAAGCTGCAAGAAGGGAGTAAGTGGGCCTAAGAGAGAACCCATGGGAACTGTAACTACCAAAAGTGACATAGCAGGCTACCCACGGATTTGAATCTTGGAACCAGGATTTGACTCTGAGGACGATGGAATGGGGGCCCTGTCATTGCCCCGAGCATGGCAACTCTATCTCAAGGACCACTGTATGTCTACATTCAAGAACTGGCCCTTTCTGGAGGACTGCGCCTGCACTCTGGAATGGATGGCCGAGGCCGGCTTCATCCACTGCCCCACTGAGAATGAGCCCCACTTGGCACAGTGTTTCTTCTGCTTCAGGGAGTTAAATGGGAGCTGGATGATAACCCCATAGAGGAGCATAAAAAGCATTAATCTGGCTATGCGTTCCTTTCTGTCAAGAGTTTGAAGAATTAAGTCTCAGTGAATTTTTGAAACTGGACAAAGAAAGAGCCAAGAACAAAATTGCAAAGGAAACCAATAGCAAGCAGAAAGAATTTGAAGAAACTGCCATAAAAGTCCTGTGCCACGGAGCAGCTGGCCGCCATGGAGTGAGCCTCTTGCTGCAGTCACTAGTACTGGAGTGATGCATTAAGTCCAAGGCGTGTTCCCTAGTGTGTCTAGCGTTTCTGTCCCTTAGGAGAGAACACAAAAATTTTGAAATTGGATATTGAAGCTGGTTTTTGTTTTCTGTTGCAAGTAGCACCAGCGGCTCCTCTGCCTGAGCGGTTGGTACTGCTTTCATCATAGTGGCTGTGTCTTTTTCTTTGGTAGCTTTTGCTCTGTTAAATCCTGGACTTATTAACAGGTGAGGAGTGGGTAAGGAAGAGGGCAGTGTCCCTGAGACTGGACCTGGTGGAGTGAAGGCAAAATGCCCATGCAAGGGGTTTCTGTGTCTGGCCTTGATGTTTCCAGCATTCTGTAAAGCCCTGGTGTGCATTGGGCTGCCAGGAATTCACCTGCCTTTCCCACGTGCTTCCTGACAGAGGGCGATGGAATAAATGAATTTAAACAACAAAAAAAAAAGCGCCATAGCAGTGGAGTCATGAGAGCCCTTTGGAGCTTACAATAAGCCAGATTGCTTCAGATGCTGGGTATGGAAGTATGGAGCTTAATTACCCTGCTGGATTTTGGATTTGCTTTGGTATCAGTCCTTTGTATCCCCATTTCTAACTTCTGGAATGAAAATTATTTTGTGCCATTGAATGCTGGAAATGTTTAATTTTTCATTTGTACAGGGCTTGCAGCTAAGTTTGTGTTACATCTTGGAGAAGACTGAGACTGTTAGGAGTTCACCAGCTCTTATAAATGGACCAAATGTCTTTTTCATAAAGGGATGTGCACAAGTCTTTCTGAGACAAGGAGTGAAATGTTCTGGTTCTAATGTAATATAATATTGAAAGACTTAATACTGGTTCTTAAGGATTGTTAAACCTGTCTTATAATGTTCAAGTTGTGCAATGGTAAGAATAATGTCTTTGTATCAGGAAACTGGTTTAAGGAAAGGTCTCAAGTTGCCAAGTTGACAAGGGGTAGATTGTTATAGTTGATACACTGTGTCAACTAGTGTAGAAACTTAAGTAACTCAGCAGTTCTACATCCTGCAGTGAAAAGGACATGCCCTTACCAAGATGTTATTTACTGTCAAGTTGAGAAGTTTAAAAGTTCAGTTAAGTGATTCAGCAGGGGGCCAGGGTCCTTACTTTGTAAATACCCTTAGCTTGTGAAGAGAAGGGCATGGGAGAGGTGTGGGCAGATAGCTCATATACAATTTAGGAGAGAAAAAGAGGTTTGTGCCCTCCTCCCTCTACTCTTTCTGCTTTTGCTGTTTTCTGCTGACATGAACTGCTGCCCTCTGCCATGTGCCACTGTGCCTTGGAGCCAGTTGATTATGAACTAAAACCTCCACAAACTGTGAGCTAAACAAACCTTTCCATCCTTAATTTTGGGTGTTCAGCAACAAGAAAAAAGTAACCAAGGCAAGAAGGTAAAAATGTTACTCATTTGTCAATTTGATAAAGATTGCTTGTGGTTTTTTCCCATTAGCAATACACTTGTCACCAAATTTATTTATAAGTTAATTTTTTAAAAAATTGAGTGACAAATAAAAAAGTACTTCCTTATAGAGCACCATGTGATATTTTGTATATATAATTTTTTTTTTTTTGCGGAACCGGAGATTGAACTCAGGCCCTTGCACTTGCCAGGGAAGTGCTTATTCCATTGAGCCATCTCCCCGGCCCTCCATGTGATATTTTGATACATGTACTATATGCTATTCAAATTGCATAGCAATCTATTTACTTGTATTTTGTGGTAAAAACAATCAAAATCCTTTTACTTGTTCTGAAATACACATACAATGTTATGATCATCTGTAGTCACACTACTGTGCAACAGAACTTACTCATCTCACCATAGCTTAGTACACCAACATTTCTCCATCCTACATTTCTTTTTTGTAAAACAAAATTCTTTATTTACAGAACAATTTCGTTGTGGGAAATTCTCGGCTTTAAAGCACACTGAAAAGTATGCTCTAGATATGGTTACAGCTCTGTGAAGAGCACTTGCCTATAACATGTGAGTTGCTAGAAGTGAAGCCCTGGTTTCCTAATCCAAAACTACACATACACACAGAGACACATGAAAAAGTACTCTTAGTCCCATGTTGTAAAACACATCCACTTTACAAGCAGCAAAACTAGGGTCAAGCCTGGTTAGTACACAGATGGGAAACAGGTAACAAGATTAAAAGGCTATTCATCCTCACATATGTTTCCCCTTAGAAAAAAAAAGTCCCAAACTGTGTAAAGCCATCCCACATTTTCTTCCATCTCTGATGAACAATACTCTGCTCAATTTCTACAGGATCAACTTCTTAAGATTCCATAAATTTAAGCATCCAACAGAAAAGTATAAAAATGGAGGTACATAAAGTAAAGTCATATTAACATAATGAGCTGTGATGGCTCAAGTCAACAACTTCTGTGGATAACCTGCTTCTATTGTGAACTGCTGATCTGTGTTGGAGTGTTTTATTTAAAAAATATATATAAAATTAGCCATCCGTGTTTTGAAAATCTGTAACATATGTATCATTGTATGTTACCCTGTTTATGTCATTTTTTCTTTGTTTCTACTTCTATTTTTCACTCTTCCAAGTTAAAATACAAATAAAGAAATTAAAAATAATAAATAAAAGATTGCATAAATAATAGTTTCTGTCTTGTTCTGATTTACTTCATTTAACATAATGACTCCAGCTGCTTCTATGTTGTCATAAATGATAGCATTTACATATGAACAGTATTCTGTTGTATATATACAAATTTTTTTCTTTACCCATCCATTAGCTAATGGACAGTTGTTTCATTTCTTAGCTACCACAAATAGCACTGCATTAGACATGGGGGTATAGAAGCATCTTGAAAATACTTCCATTTTCTTTGGATATAAGCCCAGTAGTGGGATTGCAGAAACATGTAGTAATTTTGTTTTTATTTATTTATTTTGAGGAGACTTTGTTCTATTTGGGGAGTGGGGCAGGTACTGGGAATCAAACTCAGGACCTCCTGCTTGCAAGGCCGGTGTTGTGCCACTGAGCTAAATTTCCAGCCCTCTATTTTTATGAGTACAAATTACTCTTATGGTACTTTGACAAGTACCATTTGAAGATAACATTAAGCAATTAATATCCATCCCACAACAGTGTAAATCACTTCACATTACCCTATTACACTTTCCCTTTCTGTTACTGTTTTGATTCTGTCACTCTTAAATAGCAAGCTCAAAACTGCTTTGCATTTCCTTCCTCTTTTCTGCTCCTCACATCTAGTTTCTATAATTCCTAACTTGCCCACACCGGCCTGGAAGTGTTTCTTTTATTCCTTTTATAAAAGGGGGAATTTAAAGTTTTAATAATGGTAATTTTTTGACACACCTCTGTAATTTAGAGTCATCCCTCAGTATCTGCAGGGCATTGGCTGCAGGGCCTCCTGTAGATATGAGATATTGCAAGCTTGGTAGATAAAATAGCTTTACACGGACATATACCATAAATGATGCTTATCTTGTTTACCTTAATCTCTATTCTTAGGATACCTCAAACAAATAAAACACCATATAAGCTGTTATTATCCTGTAACGTCTAGAGAATAACATGAAAAAAAAAAAGGCTGTGCAATTTTTTATGGAATATTTTTGTAGGATGATTGAATCTATGGTCATAGAACCATAGACAAGGAGGGCAACCTGCATTTATGAGGCATGATCTTTTAATATACTAGCATAATTATCAGTAGTACCCTTTGACATTGTCTTCTTCAGACAGGGTCTCACTATGCAGTGCAGGCTGGCCTGGAACTCAGCCTGTAGCTCAGGAAGGCCTCGAATTTACAATGATTCTCCTGCCTCAGCCTCGTGAGTTGCTGGGATTACAGGTAAGTGCCACCACTTGCAAGGCAGGTGTTTGATTCTTAAATGAGCCTTATTTTGGAAGTTACATTGATACCCATACCTATTAGATGCAAAGTTCTATCATGTTGTCCATATGACTTCATACTCATTTTCATTGACTTCATATTCATCTGTACTTGCTGCCCCTGCCTAGTTTCTAGCTTTCATTTTCTCTTCCATCAGGTCTACTATAAGAATCTGAGGATTTTTTTTTTTGGGGGGGGGCTGATTCAGGTTGCCTTAAGGGCAGGTCTGGTAAGGCATGTGGAGCTGGGGATCCAACCATGGTATCCTGTCCTAACTGCGTTCGCCTAAGTAGGCACTTAAACAACTGAGCTAGCCAGCAAGACCCCCAACTATAACAATCTACAGGGCTAGCCAAATAGTTCAGCACATTAAAGCGCCTGCTTAGGTAGATGCAGGGGCCAGGAGTTTGATCCCCAGGCCTGTGGTGCTGGCCCCACCCCGGGGCGTACTGAGATAGTGAATGAGATTGGCCTTGGTGGCATGCATTTGTAATCCCAGCACTTGGAAGGCTGTGAACAAGAGGATCACTATGAGTCCGATCTATGCAGTAAAACCCTGTAGACCCTGTCCTAAATACAAAAACAAAACAAAAAAACCACACACCCCGTAAAAAAACAATCTGTATGTTATGTTCTTCAGTTCCTTCTCTTTAAACTATGTCTTTAAAATCTGTCACATTAACTTTCACATTAGGAGGCTTGCAATAAAACTATTATTCCTCAGCTCCTAACTTCAGTGGCTTTTCAATGCTGTTAATACTGTAATTCCAATTTTTAAAGCCTGTTGAATCCTGACACAGTACTGTCTCTGTCTAGCTCCAGTATAACTCATCTCAGTTATCATTTTAAATTGTAGGTGTAACTTATCTAACTTTGATATTTATAACAGCACAAATATTAGATACTACTAGCAATTCAAGTATTACACTTTAGTATCCTGAGAAACTCTTAGCAGTCAAGCCATTTGCAACTTATTTCCTGTGTAATTTTATCTCTCTCTTTATATGCATTCCACAAAATACAACTGATAGATTCAATTGTTTAAAAAGGTTCTAAATAATAATGAAGTTTCATAGCACTGAAATGTGCACACAGTGATGCCTATAATGGGTTACAACCCTGGTTCTTACAGGCCAGTGTTTGATTTCTTATATTATCGTACTTGGCTGCTTCAATATACCATTGAAAATACCTCTTCTCTCTTACACTGTATTTTGCTAGTACTTGAAAAAAAGATAATCATCCAAGATAGAAATACTTATGGTCATGAAACTTTCAAAACCAGTAAAATAGAAACTAAAAAGCTACAGAAATGAGCTCTTTATAGCAATATAAATTGATGTACTAGAACCACCTGTGGGCATTATGCCCCTGAAGTTTTAACTAAGTATCCTGATCTGTAAACTCAGAGCTGTATCTCATTTACAAATACTTTTCAAAATTTCCTTACCCCTTATTAACATGATTCCTTAAAGTCTCAATGTTTTCTAATTTGACTGTGATGGGCTCAACATGGTCTATGTGGGATATGCAAAAACATTAATGAGACAAAATTAAAGTTGATGCTGTTGTCTACATTAAATTCTACTAATACTGTAATATATTTTCTTCCTATGTTTTTTTCTACACTTCAAGAATAACTGAGTAAAGACATCCCCAAAGGTGGCTGAGGTGCCAGGAAACCGTGAGGCCCAAGCCTCTGTTTAGGATCAAAATGGTTTCAATCCCAGAATACTATGAAGGAAAGAATATTCTTCTCACAGGAGCTACTGGTTTTCTAGGGAAGGTTCTGGAAAAGCTGCTGTCCTAAGGTGAATTCAGTGTATGTTTTGGTAAGGCAGAAGGCTGGACAGACACCCCAGGAGCGAGCGGAAGAAATCCTTAATGGCAAGCTCTTTGACAGACTGAGATGAAGATCCAGATTTTAGAAGATAGAGATCATCATAGATTCTACCAGTTATATTGCATTGTGCAGCTACAGTACAGTTTAATGAAAATTTAAGAGACGCCATAGTTATGATTGCTACATGGCAGCTCATTCTCCTGGCACAACAAATGAAGAATCTGGAAGTGTTTGTGCATGTCTCAAGGGCATATGCCTACTGCAATCGAAAACATATTGATGAAGTAGTCTATCCAACCCCTGTGGATCCCAAGAAACCGATTGATTCCTTAGAATGGATGATGGCCTAGTAAATGATATCACACCAAAATTAATACATACATATACACAAAAGCATTGGCAGGATATGTTGTACAGCAAGGAGCAAAGCTAAATGTGGCAATTGTAAGGCCATCAATTGTTGGTGTCAGTTGGAAAGGGCCTTTTCCTGGATGGATTGATAACTTGAATGGACTAAGTGGCCTCTTTATTGCAGCAGGGAAAGGAATTCTTCGAACAATGCGTGCCTCCAACAATACCCTTGCAGATCTTGTTCCTGTAGATGTAGTTGTCAATACAAGTCTTGCAGCAGCCTGGTACTCCAGAGTTAATAGACCAAGAAACATCATGATGTGTAACTGTACAACAGGAAGTACCAATCCTTTTCACTGGGGTGAAGTTGAATACCATGTAATTTCCACTTTCAAGAGGAATCCTCTCAAACAGGCCTTCAGATGGCCCAATGTAAATCTAACCTCCAATCATCTTTATCATTACTGGATTGCTGTAAGCCATAAGGCCCCAGCATTCCTGTATGATATCTACCTCAGGATGACTGGACGAAGCCCAAGGATGATGAAAACAATAACTTGTCTTCACAAAACTATGGTGTTTCTTGAATATTTCACAAGTAATTCTTGTGTTTGGAATACTGATGTCAGTATGTTAATGAATCACCTAAACCCTGAAGATAAAACGATCTTCAATATTGATGTCCGACAATTAACTGGTCATAATATATAGAAAACGATTGCATGGGAACTAAGAATTATGTTTTGAATAAAGAAATGTCTGGCCTACCTGCAGCTAGAAAACATTTGAACAAGTTGCAGAATATATGTTATGGTTTCAATACTATACTTGTGATCCTGATCGGGTGCAATTTTATTGCAAGGTCACAAATGGCAAGAAACATCTGGTACTTTGTGGTTAGTCTGTGTTACAAGTTTCTGTTGTACTTCAGAGCATCAAGCACTATGAGATACTGAACACAAAGTATTTCGCATTAGCACATCTATGCCCTTGGCGGTCTAAATGCACAGAATGTAAAATGTACTTGTGTCATCTCACCTTTTGTAAAGACATTAAACCATCTTAGTCAGTGTGTAGAGTAAAACATGGTACACTTTATGTAACATTTTAATGTTTATGCTCATCAATCCAAGTGAACACACTGTTGTATACCAGCTCAAAGCTGTCTACAAGAGCCACCAATACTATGATTTAACATTTTCATCCACGGAAAGAGGTAGGATGAAGGCAAGACTAGGGAAATAGAAACACTGACCAGTGTAACTGTGCGATTCTGGAACATACTAATTAAAAATGCCTTAACATATCATTCTAATTCAGTGCAATGGAAAGAATTTCTTTGGACAGAGTATTAGCTAAGTTGGCAGATACTTGATTCTTAAATGTTTGATTTTTTTCATCAGTTTTAATGGGTTTTAGTTTTATTAAAACTATAGCCAAACTATTTTTACTTCATTCTGAGTTATTGAGGGGTATCAAACATGAAAAATATGTTCTCATTTTTCTTTTTCTGATTAAATGCCTGGGACATATCATTTTTCTGTAAGTATAATCAGTTGTTTTTATAATCAGAAGGACACATATTAAAGACCCTACTGGCCTTAAACAGGTTTGAAAATCCATACCAATAAACTGTTACCATAAAAAAGAATAGGACTAAACTTTTCTTGTCCAAATTTTGACCAAATAAAAATCCTGCAGATTTTGTTCACATTTTGAAAGAAGAGAATTTGAGACTTTTGTGCTCTATTCCCTTTATAAATCTTGTTTTAGGATTTTAAAAAGGCTCATACTGTCTTTGAAATGAAATTTGAAAGTGCATTATTATGGAAGAATGTATGTGCAGCTAGTAGTAACATCAAGAAAATGGCCTAGTGTACAAACACATACTAATTTTGACACTGAAAGTTGAATTCCTTAAAAAAAATACATAATATGTATTAAACTAAATAAAGGACTTTATTTACATACCACATAAAGAAGCAAACTGTTGAATGAGTTTGAAGATATCACTTATTTTTTTTCTGCATGGGTTTTAGCTTTAGAAAGAAATGCATTATAGAAATGTTATAGCAAGAAAATTGCATATTTTAATGAAATATAATTCCCTCTAAAACTCAATATTAACAATAGTTTACTGTTTTAACATGTTTGATTTAAACAGGTCATTCAGCATACCACTGTTCTAATTAAGTTGAAGTTGTACTTATTTAAATCAGCAGTGTATCTTGAATATATCAAAGATGTCAATTCACAATATAAAAAGTTACATGTAACTTTCCATCCCAATTTGTTTAGTTTAAATGCCGTGTATAAGAAGTTTATTTTGCTGCTGTGGACAAACCTCCTTACATGCAGGTGTATAATCTTGACAAGCAAAAATGCTTCCATGTTGAAGCTAGATTTACTGTAGTAAAATTTTTAAAAATTATTTTAAAGGAAAGTTATGTAAATACATATATTCTTTGGAATAATACTAAAGTCTCTGGTTTAGGACCACACCTTGTATGAGTGTGAGACCATGAGAGTGTGTCCAAGTGTTTATCCCACTCCAACGATGGAGCCTTTAACCTGAGGTACCCTGGGCATGTATGGTGAGCATTCTCCCAGTATTATGTCCATAACGTGTTGAAACCATTCTGACATTTTATGATATTTACACTCATGCCAAATACCTAGATTCAGATGAATCTGTGCTCTACTAAAGCAATGGGGCATAGCTGTGCAGCCTGTGAAGTGCAGAGGAAAAGTCTGCTTTCCCAGTAGTTCTGCCATACTTAGAATTTAAAGAAATGTTAACTGGTAGGGCGCTGAGGCTCCCACATTAATTTTGTGTGTTTGGAATTCTGTTGTGAAAGGTAAAGAATAAATTAAGTTCTAAAATTAGTATAATGAGTGTGTAGATTGGTAATCTAGATTTTTGGAGTTAAGTCAAATTTTAAGATTTTGGAAACTCAATTGTTTATGTCATATGTCATGTTTATAGTTCTGTATTTTCTCCACAAATTCATTCTTTTACTGGACCATCTATAAAATAAACTGATTTGATAAAACTGTATTCTAAAACATTTGGGTAACCTCCCCCCACGCCTCACATTGACTTTAGTTCTGGTATATGTATTTACAAATTGTGATATCATTGTGGCCATATTAAAATTTACTTCACAACACTGGGAAAAAAAAAGAATAACTGAGGTTATGCCATGTGTAAAAGTTGATACTTTGCCTCTCATGTCACTATCATCAATCACTATCATGCTATTAAAAAATCCTATAAAAATTTAATAGTATATTTCATCATACAATTTAACTATTCCATGATTATGATGGACACTGACTGATGGACATCAACCATTTTACTTAACACAGAATTTCCAGCACTTACTTTTACCTTTCAATTATACTTAATAGATGGTGTAAGTACTGACAAAAACAGCAAAACTTTTAATACTTAAATCAGAATGTAATACATATATCCTCAAAAGGTTGAAATTCCAATAAAGTCTTCTTTATTAATCTTCTCACATTAACTGTATGGCTTATGGGGGTGGAGGGATAGAAAATTACTGTCATTCACTCAAGGCATATAAAAATAAGCTACAAGGTCTGGCCTGACAGCTCAGCAGACTAACGTGCCTGCTTAGGCAGAACACATAGGCTGGGTTTGATCACATAGTTTGCCGTGCCGGTCCCGCCCCTGGGGTAGGCTGAGACATTGACTGAGACTGGGCACAGTGGCATGCACTTGTAATCCCAGCACTTGGGAGGCTGAAAACAGGAGAATCATTATGAGTCCAATCTACATAGTAAGACCCTGTCCTAAATACAGAAAAAAAAAAAAAGTATCATCAACTGTTATTTTCTTTCCCATAAACATTTTTTGAACAAGAACAAACTGTAACAGGTTGATAAATCCAACTAAACCATCATACACATCTGAGATCATGGCTCCCCAAACCCCAGTAACCAAGCCACACTCCAGGAAGTTGAGTGAAATGTCATAGATTCACCTACATTTATAGCTTCCCTTACTGGAATTACTGAACTCTACCACCTGTAGGATCAGCAGCTGAATTATACTTGTATGAGCAAAACTATTGTAAGCTACACATCTGAAGTATCTACGTTGCACACACCTTATGAGAATTGTAATGCCTGATGATGTGAGGTAAAGTTAGGCAGTGATGCTAGATGAGATTAACATTAGCAGAGATCTTTGACTATGCAGATGCTATTAAATTCCTTGCAGATTCCATTAGCGAATGCCAAGTGACAGGCTTTACAATGCCAAGAGTTGATGCACTTCAATTACGTAGCTGCATCTGGTAGCAGACTTTAAATTATGTTTTTATTTTGATCAGAATCTTGTTTTGTACATGGTCTGTTACCACTATCTGTACCTCTTTCCCATAATGTGCATTTGTCCTACTTTTAGTAAACCCAAAATCATTTGATTTTGCCAAAATGAGTGAAAAACATTGCTGAAGAGTGCTTTTTAAAAAACCAAAAATCTTATTACAGGTTTCTACATAGCTTGAACTCATAGTGCCTCCTGTCTCAGCCTCCCACTGGGATTAGAGGCATGTGCCCACACCTTGTTTTGGTGGCCAGCATGATAGCATGGCATGAGGTACAGGGGATCAAACCCAGGTCCTTGCACTTGCCAGGCAAATGCTTAGATTGGTGAGCTATCTCAACCCTGGAGAGTGCTTTTTTTCTTTTAGTTGCACATACCTTTATTTGAAGGATCCATGAAAAAGACATCCCCTCACTCCCACAACTTTTTGATGGACATGTTTTTCTTACTGTCCTTCTGCATGACCTTCGCTATTGCCATCTCAAAGTCTTCCTCGGTGACATGGACTCACTGTTCCTGCAGTGCATACATGCTGGCCTCTGTGCATTCACCCTTAAACTCAGCTCCTGATGCTCCAGGCATCAGCTCAGCAATTTTTCTCAAGTTGATCTCTCGGGTCAGGTTCATTTTCCGGGAATGGATTTTCAAAATGTCCAGCTGGGCCTCCTCATTGGGGGGTGGGAACTCAATTTTTCTGTTAATGCACCCTGGGGGGGGGGGGAAGCAGTGCAGAATCCAGGATATCAATCCTATTGGTAGCCATGAAAACCTTGATACTCTTGGTGGCTTCAAAGCTCTAGCACTGTGTGCTGCACCTTCACTGTCCTCTTTAGAGCTCTCCTCCAGCCGGGAGGCACCGATGGAGTTGATCTCATCCATAAAGACGATGGAGGGTGCGTGTTCCCGGGTCATGACAAACAGCTCCTGCACCACCCGCACCCCTTCCCCAATGAACTTCTGGACGATTTCTGAGCCGGAGACGCAAATAAAGGTGCAGTCTGCGTGATAAGCCACAGTGCAGGCCAGCAGTGTCTTCCCAGTGCCTGGGGTCTGTACAGCAGCACCCCCTTTGGCTGGCAACGCCCAGGGCTTCGAAGAGTTCAGGATGCTTCACGGGCAGCTCCATCACTTTTTTGATCTCCTTGATCTGCTTGTCCAATTCACCAATCATCTCATAGGTCAAGTCTGGCACCTTTTCTACCATGAGTGACACCAGAGGGTCTACCCTGTTGGGGAGGATCTTGTGCAGAGTGTAGCTGTCATTTCTTAGGGCCACCTGGCAATTGGGGGTTACATCATTGATGTCAATATTCTTGTCCACATAACATCTACCATGAACTTGCCCTCAGGGTGCACCCTAACCAATACTTTCTTCTTATCCATGGCCCGGACTACTTCACCCACAATAGGAGCCCTGTTCCTGCAGCAACTGTAGCTCTTCCTGCAATAGGCGAACTTTTGCATTTAACTCATTCATCTGTGCCTGTAGCCTCTGAAGGTTTTGGCTCTTATCATTCACAATCAGCTGGAGTTCTTCAATCTTGGACAAATAATACTGGCGAAGTCTGCTGCCTGCCTTTCCTTCCTCTGGCTCCATCTGCTCTGGCCCGTCAAATGCCATACTCCCTCTTCAATAGAGACCGCTGGCATCTGAGCCACCTTAGTGTGCCACTTTTTTTTAAGAGGGAGAGACTCAATTATGACCCAGTAAAGGACCCTAAGACTACAAATGGAAGAAAACTTCAGGAGACGTACATAAATTAAGGTTCACTGCAACAGATGATTCACATTCTTCAAGCCTGCTTTATAGGCCAGGATATCTAGCTATCTAACAAAGATGTTAAACCTTCCAAACTGTTTTACCTTTGAGACCAACCCTTCATTCAAAGACAAAGCTTTGGAGATTTTTTTTTTCCTCAAAAGAAAAAAATGAACACAAGAACAAAAGCAATTATTACAGGCCTTTATTTTAATGTGTCAATGTGTCTGCACCGACAGCATCACCTTTAGTGGCTAAAACTACGAAGTCTTTTACTATTGGTAAAGAGTTGATCCTTCCTATTCCTAAGGGTATTTATCATGTTCTTTTTAGGAGCAGCAGCAACTCAAAAGGTAGCCTAGGTTTCTCTTAGCTAAGACCTTAACTACATGAATTGATAAAACAGCAGAGCATTGAGGCATAACTGTTAGAGAGAATTAATAAATCACTACAGTACACAATCCAGGTTGACAACTCTACCAATGTTGACTAGCAACAATGCTTGATTTTGTGATTTATTTTTCAAGAGCATGAGCCTGAGTCTATGCTACATGCACTTTTTTTTTTTTTTTTTTTTTTTTTTTTGCAAATCACCTCCACAGCTATACAAATCTGAATGATTACAGCTGAGGAAAACTGAATTTGTTAATTTTGTGTCAGTATATCCAAGCAAGGAACAGATACTACTTGATTCAATGGCTTTCTAGTTTTACTGTTCAAGTCAAAGAGGTCACTTCCGTATGTGAATTTATGTTATACTACTGCCACCCCTAGAGATATATTGGCTAGACAAGGATTGTCACCTGAAATTGTTTTATAGGATGTCATTAAAATTATCAACCACGTCAAAGTATGTACCCTTAGCTCATATGTATCTTCCCAGCTATATGAAAAAGATGGACACAGAGCATAAAATCCTCTTATGTACAAAGTGAGATCTATTCCTAAGTCAAGTTACTAGTCAGTTTTTTGGCTATAAGAGCTGCTTCAAAGATTTCTTTCAGAACAACGTCACTATTGATGTACATTTCACTGTTACAGGATGTTCAGAAATCTTGTTTGTGTGATTCACTAAAAATGCTCAACAAATTCAATCATTTACTTCAGGGACAACTGCTTTCAGGTCAACAGATAAAGTGGCTGTATTCAAAGCCAAACTGTAATTATGGGAGTGATGAGCGAACACAAGTAAACATGTTTGACACGTTTCAAACATTATTAGCAAAGATTGTGAAAGAGCTGAGTTAAAGCCTTCCTTCTTCAAGCAGCACGGTCATCTCAGCTTTCAAGAGTTTGAACATTATTTCCCAACCATAAAAATCCTTAAAATTAGAAAAGGAATAGATTCTGAACTGTTTATAAATAAGCCAGAATAGATTTTATGGTTAAAAAAAAAAAAAATTAGCTGCTTGAGTTCATGAACGATAGGTTAAAGTCAAGGTAGAATATCTTGGAATTGCCACTAAAATGCTGAAGTCTCCTTCTATTTCCAATATTCTTTTTTTATTAAGCAGTTTTTCTACAGTGGCCACAACCAAAATGAGATTATAGAGCAGACTGAACATAAGCAGCACACTTTCGGTGTTACTTTCTCCCATTGCTCCTAAATGGAACCATGTAGTTGCAAGAAAACAAGTTCAGGGCACCAATTGAGTCTGTATTATGGGAAGTTATGTTCCGTTACATATTACAGCATAATAATATAAAAGATGTAAGTACAACTTGCTTAAATCATAGCAAAAGCACCCCTACCTACTGCCTGAAAAACTGCATTCCATGAAACTGATACCTGATGCTAAAAAAAGGTTGAAGATTACTGATTCAGAGGAAACCTTTATTTTTAAAAAGTCAAAACACCATGTGGCAGAAAATTAGCATTCCTTAAAAGCACTTTCATAAAACCATTAGCAAGAACTACAAAGGAGGTAAAACATTTATACTAATAAATATAAGCCCCCCCAAAAAAAAATCTATGATGGTATTTCAACTCACATAGTAAACCAAGAAATGTACATATATAAAAGGGAGATAACAGGGCATTGTGACACATACCAGCAAACCAAGAACTGGAAGGCAGATGCAGGAGGATCTTAAACTCAAACCTGGTCTGGGAACTTTAGCAAAACCCTGTCTCAAAACAGAAAATGGTCTGGGACATAGGTCAGTACAAAATTCCCGAGTTCAATCCTATCACACAAACACACAAAGGGAGTTACCATTTTTCACCCAAGATTATCTAATATTTAAAAGAAACAGGTATTGACATAGATGTGCTCCTAAAACTTATAAGCTTATTCATCGAACAACTTTCTTGTAAGAAAATGTACTGAACTGGAAAACTCCAGCACAATAGGGAAAGAGTACAATTTCACTATTAATGCAAGCTTCCCATAAAACACATACCCTGTACCAAACAGTAAAAAGGTTGGCATTTAGGGTTAATTGTAGAGTGATACCTTGGTGGAAATCATCATAGTAGATGTTGGAGATTATTCTCTTATATATTGAGACACTTTAGCTAGAGGTTTCTTTTCTAGTTTTTTTCTTCTATTCTCTAAAAGAAGTCAACAATCAGCACAGGTTAGATACATTACAAGTGGCTCAACAAGTAAACTGCACAACACATGAAAACCAAAAGTTCATGGAATATTAGTGCCTTTACCTGTCACTTGCAGGGAGCAAACTCTGTATTCCCCTTCACTGAGAGGATTGGTGAGCATGCACCATGACTCAAAAACCCTCAGACTGATGGTGGTGGCTTTTGTGAATAGATTAATGTAGTATTAAGCATCTTAATTTTGAGATGGTCATGCACACTGACAAGGACGGGGAGGGAGCACATCTGGAGAACAAACTTGGGTAACAGGTTTAATGACTTTTAAGTGTCTATATACTTTGATGGTGCAACTTGACTTGTAGGAAGTCATTCTGTGAAAAAGAAGTTCAAGTGTTACAGTACTATGTTTAATGGTGAGAAATAAGGAACAATCTAATGTTCAACAACAGAATAGTGGTTATGACATATCCAAACACAAAAATATCTATTAAAATAATGCTCTGTAGGTAAAAGTGTTTAGAGATGTTTATATTGTGTAAAACCTACAGCACATATACTGAAGTGTTGGTGTTTTCTGAGCATGTAATTTTCTTCTGGATTATTCTTCCTAAGTTTCTACTTAAAGGTATTTCTTTTTTTTTTTTTTTTTAATGGGCAGAATATATTTATTGAGGGAAAGAAAGCTCCTGTCCAAGAGAGGGACAGGAGGGGGGCCCTAGAGAGTAGTTCCCCTAAGAATATTTCTTACATAATTGTTTTACATCAATAAACACTTCTTTAAAAGATCACTTGGTAAATCTAAGGGCCAAACTATTCAAAAATTTGCAAAATGATGAAAGTGGTTAATATATTGATCATTTTGAGTTACTCATAAAAAAAAATTCTATTAAACAAAACAAAAAGAACAATTAAGGGAAAATTAAAACACGTGAAAAAAATAGTTCAATAACCAAATCCAAAGTAAGACAGCATACTTTCCTTCTATTCAGTTGGAAATAGTATATACATACCGGTGAAAATATTAAGGGCTGGGGAGATGGCTCAATGGAATAAGTGCTTCCCTGGCAAACACAAGCACCTGAGTTTAATCTCCAGTTCCATACCACTTACACCAGATTCTGGCCAACAGGAATAACCCTGAAAAGGTAAGCACTAAGTAGAAGATCTTCATCACAACATCCCTGATAATAAGAAATACAGTAGGGTATTATTTGCGATCCAAATATAGTGGAATTGTTTCAACAAGACTTCAACGTAAGCAACCTTCTTGACATGAAATGATTTTCCAGAATGTAAGAAAATAGGAATAGAAGCCGGGCGTGATGGTGCATGCCTGTAATCCTAGCACTCGGGAGGCTGAGGCAGGAGGATTGCTGTGAGTTCGAGACCAGCCTGAGCTACAAAGTGAGCTTAAGGCCAGCCTGAACTGCATAGTGAGACCTTGTCTCAAAAAGACCAAAAAGAAAATAGGAATAGAACTAGTTATCTAAGCATTCCATTCACGAAATCCCCAAAGGTGTTAACAGCCAAAGAGAACTCATTCAAAAGCAGTGCCAGAGGCTACTTTAATAATTTCATTCACTTCATGGGACAACATTTACTGGTAAAAAAAGATATTCCAGATTTGAAAACTAAAAAGACGTAAAACAGCAATAGGATGACAGTTACTCCCCACAAAAGAGCTGAACTATTTCCAGTGTGAAAGCTGAAAAACTAGTAGGTTAGACTGAGATCCACAAATTCCAAATAAATAAAATTTGTGTATCAGTTCCCACTACTTAAAACTTTAAGGCCATTTTAAATAAAACATCCACTAAAAGAACTAATGTGGAAAAGATACTCACCTTGGATCCATTTTGAAATAAGTATGAATGGACAAACTAGGATTATCACTCTCCTGGTGCTTATGATCTAGTGGAGGGAAAGACAATATTCAAGGTGCATGTGTCTGGGAGGATCTCCTTCTCACTTTTTTCCTTTCCTCTCTGTGTACTATCATTCATGCTCATGAATGTTCACTAAGATTCATCTTAAACGACTAGATTGGTCTCGCATTTTAAAATAAATAATCACACACTGGTTACTGCTTCTCTCATTTCCAACTCTAACACCTAAAAGGTAAAAAGACAGCTTCGCTATTAATTGACCAAGTTCTATAGAGGGTCTCAAGAGAACTCCTCAATCCAGTATCTGTCATATGTATAAAGCAACTGTCATATCTTTTCAATTCCTATGGCAAATCCTAGACCTACTATCAATGAATTTATACATTTAAGTAACGTAGAATAAACACACTGACAACACAGAGGTGTGAATAATAGTTATAATTAACCCTTTCTAAAACAAAGATAAATATAACAGTACATAATACTTTTCCTTTTTACTCAAATATAAAGGAGTCAGTGTACCAACTTCACATGCAACTTTAAAGAAAAGTGAACATACATATTGAACATGGAAATCCAGTATTAATTTATCACCAACTACCTTGACCTTATTCAATTTCATAATCAATGCTGTTTGGTGGTCACCTGGCCAATACATTTCTGGACTTTGACATCAGTCAATTATGGACACAAAGACATTGGTATAAGTGTAATGAAACAGTCCATCTACAACAGCTGATTACACTGCCCTACCAATGAAGAGGTCACCCCCCCAATTTACCCACTCCCTCCCTTCCTTAAATTAATATAAATATTCCACAGCCCTCCATGAAACTTGTCTCATCAAGAAGGCCTTGAAGCATTTTCCTAGATACCCAGCATGCTAGTACTAAGGAAACAAAAAAAGACCAGAGCACCCCAACAACGTCAATTCCTGATATTCCTTGTATGCAAAACTTCTCTAGTGTACACAGGAATATAAGTTCATAAAACAATAAAAAGACAAAATTTCCTATTCTTCCATGCACAGCTTGAGTGAAACCATTTATTGTATTGGAAATGTCAGTAAAATAAGCATATGATTTTTCAAAACTTTTCCCAATTTATCAATACTGACTGTATGGCTATATCTTATTTTGGTGGCAGGATTGTTGAGGGGACTATACAAATAAACTACCTGGAATACATTCTTACCTTGGCATCCCTAGGAAAATATGGTAAGATTAATAGCTATAAAACTTGTCATAAGGGATAGGGATATAGCTCAGCTTACACAGTGCCTGCCTGGCAATACAAGGTTCTGAGTTTGATTCTCTGTACAAAAAAAAAAGAATAAAACTAATGCAATTAGTAGTATGTGTTTTAAGTATAAATTAAAATGTCTAGTATAAGTTTTTTTCAACTCTAGAAACAAAAGAGCCCTCATTACACAAAGCTGCCACCTCAGTGCTATATGTTGGCCATTAACCTAGAAAGTATTTCTAAAAGTGCATTGCAGGTATTATGTATTACCTTGCCTCATGGGAACACAGAGGGACATACTATCAGAAGCAAGCATAGAGCAATTCTGTGTATCATCAATATAGGACGTTTGGGAATGTTTGTACATTATAGCAATTTAAGTCATACACATTTTACTTTCCATGCAAGAAAATTTGTAATCTAAATACAATAGAACTGTGTAACAGTGGAAATACAACCAAACACTGTCATAGAATTAAAATTAAATTGCACAGTCATTTTTAAAAAATAACTGTACTATATGAGAAATGTACTAAGATTCAAATAAAATATTTTGGTATACAGATGTAAAGACGATAGTTTGGCACATACAGGTACACAAATAAAATGGCTCAAGATCTAAATGACATGACTCAAAATTACTGCACACTATGAAAATGCAAAGGCTACTCTTATGCAAGCAGCAAATGCTTTCTGAACATTTTAAAATACATTTTCTCTTGAAATTGTTAAAAACATGAAGAGTTAAGTTTTCTAGTCTCTGCCTAATGCAGAGGGGTCCTCATGCTAGGTTCATGAAATATTTTTATCAGAAAAGAGATAAAACGGCTTTGCTAATGCTTATTTACAGATTTGTTGAGGATTAGATAGATATCTTTAATCTCAAGCCTTTTTATTAAAATCAACCACATACTAGGACTTAGAAACTCTGTTCTGTGTCATCAGTAAGACAAGCACATACAATACTATAGAAATATATATAATTTATTAGATGAACTTAAAAATTAACATAAATCAATTTCAGGCACTTCTTGAATACAGACTATGGATATTTTCTACCAAAGAACAGTGTATCTAGCAGGCAATAACATGAAAACTTAGCTTTAGTTTTTAGAACAATACACACTAACTAGACAATTTTAAGAAATACTGCATAAGAAATCCTCCAGTATCCTGTTACATTTCCGACTCCCACCACACTGTAGGGTTAAATTGTCACAGAGCTTTAAAATCTTGTCTATAATGTATCTGTATCTACACAGTCAATACATGGAACTGATTATTCTGATATCTGTTAAACCCATTTGAATAAGCTTATTTTATAAAAATGTGGGTTTATTACTAATTTCCTTAGACATCTAATGCTGACTTTTGTTCTGTCAGTAAATATAAGGGGGAAAAATGGATAACAATGGATTAATGAAGGCTTTAGGTTAAACACTATACTCAGATTCCATTTGGCATGTTTTTTAAACTGGTTGAACTGGCATCTCCAAAACAATGCTTTTGGTAAAAGGAAATAATACACATAACTTAAACTCCAGGCCTAATTAGCAAGTAGCTAATTTCAAATAGCTTGGAGAGTTTAGGGATTTCTCTTAATTCTTCTCAATCTACTTCTGACAATATCAAGTTAAAATTTAGAAAATATAAATGTTAAATACGGTATTAATTTATAGGATTTAACTACTGGCAGCTGAACACTGTATATCCTTTGAGCTGCTCTTCTAACTCAATCTAGTCTTCTGGTAAGGTTCTCCAATGAGCAAAATCCAAATCAGTAAATCAAGCTAGTGATGGGCACATAGTTTGGAACTAGAGAAGCTGTGCAGAAATCAGTGGTTAGAGAATAAGGTTACAGTCAAAGTTTAGCAGGTCTTCATTAGAAAACATTAAGTTCACTAATGATGAGTGAACATACAGGAGAATAAAGATAGCTTGGCTACGTTAAAAGTTGATCCTAAAACAAGAAGCGCCACATTACATTTCAAGAGTAGGAGAGGCCAGATTCAGGTCATTTCAAAAAACTTTGTCTCTACCCAGCCTTGAAAACGGGATTAATGCCAGGACACAAATGGGAAATTAAGAAGACCACCAAAAGTTCACAGGAAGTGTATGATGTGTTGTTATTCCTTATACGAAAGTAAAGCAGCATACAGATACATTATAAAAATGCCTGAAGACTAGAAAGTTATCTATAGTTTTTCTATTAACACTAATATAAAATTATGAGGTTGTCTGTACTGTATGTGGTTGCTGTAGTCCAACAAGAAATGTGAAGTGCCTGTAGAAAGAAGAACACAAAGTCCATTTCTAGGCATCTAGATACTACTATACACTCAGATAAAAGGAAAAGACCTCGTATTTCATACATTTCTGTCCATAAGCTCCCTACACCCATCTGTAATTCACTATAATTATGTGATTCACACTTCTTAAAGGCCAAAAAACAGAGCTTTTCTTCCCTTTATTTTATGCCTCACCTCTAAAAAGCACAAAAATACTAACCAGGAGTGCTAAAGCACATTTTTATACTTAAGGCAAAATGTCATATAAGAAAACAAATACCCAAGCCATGCTACCCCAACTCATTCGCCTTTCCTGCAGCCCAACATGAAGGCCAAGATGTGCTGCAAAGACAAAGAAAACTAAAAATTTCAAACAGATCTCTCCATAATGTAAAATATTTATTTTACAGAAGTTATTTGGGTAAACTAACTATATTAAAATGTTTTAGCACATTATCATTTTTATCAAATCATTAAGTCAGGAGTTTCAAAATTAGTATCAAAACAGGATTAACTAAATCTAGCCACACATACAGAAATATAGTTTTGTTCTTTTCTAAGCTGAGCACATGATGCTAAATAAGATGTTTATTTATACCCAAAAGTAGTAAATTAAAAACCCGAAAGCATTCTCCTTTGCTTAAGTCCACTTAAGTTACATATACACTACCAACCTGACTGTTCACGAGGCTCTAATATTTCACTTGGCAACACTTTCTTAAAAATGACTTGGGTAGTTTCCTACACAAATTTATGTTGTTTTCTCCCAGCTGTAATACTTGTTTTATCTACAGGTACACAGCTACCACCTTATTTTTGATGTATAGCCTAGAATGGTATAAAACAACCAAAAAAATGTTTTAGAAATGTAGTATAAGATTTCATGCTCTCTCATGATACGTCAACAATCAACTTTAAATGCTTTAAATATCCAATAAAAGAATGCACTGTAGATACATCTAGTGACAAGGGGATGTACTGGAATCAACTGGACTGATATGGCAGGAGACTAAACACATTAAAATTAAAACATAAAAATAAATGGTGTAGATTTGCAGGGCTACTTTACAGAATATTTTTCTCTAAGTAAATTACAAAATAGATTGGGTTTTTAAGAGAATTTTTAATACATAAGTCATTTCTTGAAGTGATTTGAAAAAGTACAAGAACATATGAACAAAGTTTAGTACTTTTAAAGATTCACTTTTGTAAAAGCATGTTGACAAATATTAAATGTTTTATCTGCATTTAAACATTAAAACAAATATAAAACACAAAAATCCAATGTTAATACTGATCTTCCATGCCTAACTGGGATTTAGATATTTTATAGAAAGAAATTTAACTTTCAATGTTTCCAATTACTATCATTTTTTACTAAAACCATCACTGAAATTTAGAAAGTTGGTGTTAAAGAGTAATTATTTTTCTTGAATATTCTATAACATGCCATTTTGAATTAATCTTCAAAACTTCACAGCATGAATGATACATGACTACAGTACCCAAAAATACGCTTTAACACAAGTTAATTTTGTTTATAATTAGGACAAATACCCTTAAGATAGTAAAAGATAAATCAAAAAACCCTATGCAAATATTAAAGGTGTCGGGTCAAATTATTTCTTAGTACAAATAATATACCATACCATGCCCATCAATTTCTCAAATTCACAAAAGCCTTAACAAAATTACAGTTTGTCATTGTTAAATAATGCATTTATGTGGTAGAAGAAGATACAAGAAAACTTATAGGAACAAAATCTCAAACTATTCCAACTCCTAAGAGCTTTGCAAAT
>PVKA01021680.1:0-38291 GCA_004027165.1 Ctenomys sociabilis
CCCCCCCCCCCTTTGGTTTCATATTAACTGGAGTCCTAGTGATCCTCCTGTCTCAGTCTCCTCAGCACTGGGATTAATGATGTGCTCCACCATGCCCAGTTTTGGTGGCCCACATAGCATGTGGCACCAGGTCTTGTGCTTGTCAGGCAGGCACTTAGATCACCAAGCTATCGCCTCAGCTCTATATCAACCTTCTAAGCGTGTATAGTAAAGCTTTGTAATTACCAGTATTTCTGAAAGAAAAAAAAATACAAGAACAGCTGGTTGTGGTGGCATGGGCCTGTAATTTCAGCAATGTGAGACTGAGTCTCAAGTGTCATAAACTGGAGCTCAACCTGGGAAGCCTAGAGCATTGGAGAGATCCTGTCTCAAAATAAAAAATTAAAAGGCTGGGGAGGTAGCTTAGTGTGAAAGCCTTGGGTTTGGTCCCTAGCCCTGCAAAAACTAAACCAAAGCAAACGCACAAAGAGAAACCTTAAAGATCCCAAAAGGAAGATGCAACCAAAATCAGCTCCTTAAGTCCAGAACCTGATAAGTTTGTTTTTCTTTTTAAAATCAAAATGCTTTCCCTTTATTATAATAATTCGTGATTATTACTTTGTTTCCTTGTTTATATTTGTTTCCTCAGCTGGACTCAATTCCATGAAAAGAAAGACCACACCTTCCTTTCAGGACATTTTTCTTAGCAGACGCTCCCATTTAATAAACACTTAGTTAGAACTTATGAATAAACTATAGTAATCCTAATATTATCAATCATTAAAATCTTATAGCCTTATGCTGCAAACTCCTAGAAATTTGGACAATTAAATTAGTACATGATAATTTGTATAATTATATGTTTGTTTCACTTAAAAGATTTGCAACTTAAGTCTTGTAAATACTCTGAGATTTTACAATAGGCAATAATTAATTTAAGATGAAAATGAAGGAGAGATTGAAGGAATCATCAGAATTCATAAGTTAGTAAAATAATAATAAGTATCAATGATGGAGGTAAATCTGCAGCATAATACTTTTATCAGAAATTTCCCAGAAAAAGACAATGCTGTGGCTGGATGTGATTTGGATAGGGTTTGCTATTAGATAGCTAGATGTCCTTGTATTCTGTCTTGGGGAGGGGTGGAATGAAGAGTGGAGGTCTTATGGGATTCTAGGCCACATGTCAAGAAAATAGCCGAGATAAAGTAGGGAATAAGAATTTATGCCTAGAAGTGTGTGTTCATTTCTGTAAATGCAAAGCCTTTACATTTTTTAACCCTACTCCAACTTTCTTTTCCTTTCCTATTTTTTTAGTCTCCACCTATTCCCTAAGTGTTCTTTTTTTTTTTTTTTTTTGTCTTTTTGAGACAGGGTCTCACTATGCAGTTCAGGCTGGCCTTAAGCTCACTTTGTACTCTGGTTTCTCTTCAGATCGTATAAATCTTTCGCCTTTTTCCCTAAGTGTTCTTGTGTCAGTGACAGCTTCTCTGATATTTTCTTGTCCTTCATGACCTTCAGATATTTGAATAATACCTGCCAGATATTTTGTAGAAGTCCATCAGTTTGGATTTGTCTGATGTTTTCTAATGAAAATATTGGGGATACAAAATTTGGGGGAAAGCTGTCACAGTGGTGACAGGTTCTTCTCAACTTTATTTTGGAGCACACCATATCTACATGGCTTGTTACTGGTGATGTTTGACTTTGGTCACAGTCTAGGTGATGTCTGTGAAGCTTTTCTAATGTTAAATTTTCTTTTTCTCCTCATGGCTAAATTTGTGTAGCTGCTTTAACTCAAGAGCTTCAGAGTTATTTATTGAGGTTCCAATAGATGAGACTCTTGGGAGTTACCCTTTTTAAAATTTTTGAATTATGATGTATAATGCTAAAGTACATAATCTGCATGTTAGTGATATTTTGGAATCTAGAAGTTTCTTTGTGACCTAATTCTGATCTATTTCTGTGGATATTTCAAGTGTGTGTGAAAAGAATCTTGTTTTCTCCACAGCTTAATTTCCACCTTTATGAAACAGGGAGAACCAAAGATATCCAATTTATTTATTTTATTTTATTTTTTTGAAGATTGCAAAAACAAACTGAATGACAGAAAAATCCTACATTTATTCTTTTTGACCTTTGCATTTGCCAACTCACAATGGACATAATTGACATGAGTAAACATAATGGGAAAGAGAATAAAAAAACACCCCAAAATATCTGTCCTTTCTGAAAATGAACATGTCACCACAGGGTAACAGGTGCTTAATCCTCTATGGGGGCATAATTCCAGCCCACAGAGAGGGACTGGCTACAGTTGGGGGGGTAGATAACAACCGCCTGCAATAGTGATTCTGATCTATGTTTGGTTCCTTGAAGTTCCACTGGTCTTGACTATTTGTATAAATAAAGCTACACCTTTCTTTGGTGTGCTGCTGAGAAGTCTGTGTGCAAGGTGGGGTGGTGACCCTCTAGCAGGCTGGCTGCAGATGGAGAGTGTCTGACTATTCAGAATCTAGCAATGACACTCCTTCATTTTTGCCACAGCAACAGGAATATCATAGTTAAGGACTTCATTTTATGACTTTAAATTAGATCCTTAGTGGCCAGCTCCTCCGGTTGTAGACCATAAGGCTCCTCTGTCCTTAACTTGTCTCCTGCTGTCCCTTGCCCTTTCTTCCCTTCTGGGAATTGTCATAGGCCCTACTGCTGACTGCCTGCCTCTTCCTGGGTGTGGGCATCAATGATTGCTTCTAGTTCCAAGGGTTTCTTAAGTTTTTCCAGATACCACAGATCACCAAGAAGTGATTTATATCATACATGGGCATTCACTGTGTTATTTGTTTCCACTTTTTTATGCTTGAAAATTGTGAAAATATACTGTTAAAAAGCATACCTTTGTTTTTATTCTTCAGAAAATTAGTAACACTGTCACTGGCAATCATACAAGAAGTGCATATCTTATCTAGATGGAGACAGAGAATGCTGCCAGCACATCCTTTTTCACATAGGTAAAAGTACAGCAATTCTAGAGCAAAAGTGAATGAAGAAGAGAGGGTTTGTGGAACTCAAGAACACCGAACGTTGAAGGAGGATTAGAGAAAAAGAAGGGCTACAAGTATAGCCAACATTGTGGCCCTATCCCTTCAAGGTCAGTGAGGACTCAGGACAAAAGAGTACCTGTACTGTATCATCCTGTAACTCAGTGGTGTCCCAAAATTTCTGATCAAGGAGATTATGGGGCCACAGAGCAACATGATTGATGATGTACAGTGTGCTTAAGGAGAGTCACGTGAAGAAAAAAACATTCTCTCAGGCTTTCACAGAGAGCAAAGTGGCCAAGCAATGGCCGTGATTCATCCACATGGCTGACACAAAAGATCTACAAACTGCTGTATAGGGTTTCAGTGTGAATCCTGAGGGGATTTGACTGACCTTGTCAGATACAAAAGTTAAATTTTTTTGTTGTATAGGTCTTGTTTTATCTTGGTCTTAATCATCTAGCAGAAAAGTATAAAAATGAGGTATAAAAAGTAAAGCCATCTTAATATGCTGAGCTGTAAGAGGCTTAAGTCAATAACTTCTGACATTGCCAGTCTTTCAGATAACCTACTATTATTATAGACTACTGGACTATATTGGATTACTTTGCTGAATTCATGCACCTACAATACATGAATGGCAATAGAATACCCATCTCTGGCAAGAGTAAACAAAAAAGGGGATATAAATGAAGGACCATTTTATAGTGAAAAAATATCTATATATACAAAATAGCATAGATATACAGCTACTTTCTCTTAGTTCAATGAGAAGAAAGTTTTGAACTAATAGTGCTTAGACAAGATATCATGTCTGCATCTTGTGCTATGTGTAACTCCTACAAAGACAACAGTGTGCAATGTATTAATTGTTGTAACTGTTCTGCTAACTTGTTTTGAAACTCTCTCATTGCTACTTCTTTCTCAATAAAATTAATTAAAAAAAGTTGAAGGAGGTAATAGGATTTGCCAATAATATGTTGGTTGTCATTAGAGTAACAAGTTCTTACCAATATAGGGATATGAAATGTACTAGAAAGAGCATGAAATCAGAAGCACGTGGTTTTATTCTCTATGGGTTGTGAGATTTTTCCCTGAGACAAATGACTTCTCTGATTCCACAGTGTCTACATATAAAAATTGAAAAAGATACCAATAGTTGCAGAATATAAAAAGATATTGTCACTATTGTATTGTAAAGGTTATACTGGATAATAACAGAATGAATGGATATAATTACCAGGTTTGAAGAGGGAGCTTTAGAACTGCTCTCCACTGATTTGCGTACACAAATATTTTCCTCTTCTACTAGGAGGGTTGGTTGTGAAAATGTTTGGAAATGATCTTTGTGATTCCTTGCTTGTTGTTGTTTTGTTACTGTCAATGATTTTTTTTAAACCAAGCATATGACTTTCTCTCTATGTATATTTTCCAATTAATTTTAAAATGAATTGAGTGATTTTGTTGATCACCTCATTTTATAGAGGAACTTGAAGAAGAACTCTGAGCTTGCCATTCCTGGAGCTCTCTATCTTTGGGCCATACATTTTATCTTGCTTTCAAATAAAAAGTGTTCTCGACACAGTAGACTGGCTCTCTGAATTAGGCCCGCTCCTTTTTGGTACAACTTTCAGTGTTTCAGAAGCTGAAATAGACATGCCCCAGACACCCTTGCCCTGATGTTCTGTGTGTGAACTGGTACTCACAAAATGCTTGCAGCAGAGTAAGGTTTGCCGGTGTTGTCTCCAGGCTGTTGGCAAATATATACATGGACAGACCCTATGATTTTTCTGCAGCAGTGTTCCAGCGTGCAGTTAACTGCTGTATCAGTGGTGGGAGAGGTTGGGGCTGGGCAATGGCAGCTTCCAGACTCCACCAAGGTGTGGCCAAGAGGTTGATTTGCACTGTTGTCTAGGTAGTCATCCTTCATGCTAAGCCTTTTGTCAGACTATTCAGTTATTTTGAATATCTCCATTTCTCCATGGCAAATCTTCCTTCTAGAGCAGCGAGCTGATTGGTTCAATAAATCCTGACTGATTTGTAAGTTTTTGTTGGAAAGTACTCTACTTGTAAAGAAATGACTTTGCATTTTAGTGGTAGGAGTGAATGATAAGCAAATGAGGGTTGCCATTTTAAATGCAATAGTGAAGAAATGTTTCACGGTTAGAGTGACTTTTGACCTGCTTATTATAGCTATTGCGTGAAAGGCCTTGGTGGAGTTAAACAGCATTCATTTAACCTGAGTAGAGATTTTCCATCTCAAAGCAGTTGTACTGATTGCCCATTACAAATATGGCGGAAATAAAGCCTCAATCTGACCTCCGGT
The DNA here is from genome assembly GCA_004027165.1 of Ctenomys sociabilis. NCBI lineage: Eukaryota > Metazoa > Chordata > Mammalia > Rodentia > Ctenomyidae > Ctenomys > Ctenomys sociabilis. The sequence continues at coordinate 5,347 of PVKA01021680.1, forward strand.
GCCCACAATAAAGATGGCTAGAGAACTTCCGGTGTTTGCCACCAACAAAGATGGCGGCCATACTTCCTGTTTAGGGATTTCGCCTTCAACAAAGATGGTGCTTATGCTTCATTTTCCCTAACAGTCTGGATTCCGGTTGTAGTTTTTTTTTTAAAGATACGTGGTTGCAGACGTAAGTAACAGGAGTCCATCTTTTCTCGAAAGCAGGGTGCTCGGGCTCTTTCGCCCCCCTAATTCGCTGGAGTCTCCGAGTCGGCCCAGGGTTGGGGCGGCGGTGCTGGGGACCCGTTTTCCCCTCTGTCCGCAATGAAGCTCATTCCGCGGAGCAAGCTGCCCCGAAAATCTCTCCTCTTTTTTCCCTTCTGTGGCATGTCAGAGGTCGCAGCTGCCCAGGCAGGGAATTTTTAAAAAGTTCCCAACGGGTGCTATATCGAAATGTGGTTCCCCTCCCCCGCTTCTCCCACCTCCGGTCTTTACAGAGGCCTGTGAGGATGAGAGATCAGGTGTCACCTAACTGTAGGTGTCCCAGACCCATCTGTCACCCCTCCGTCCCGCCCTGTTACTTAACCTTGGTTTACAGTGTACTGTGTAACTCTCACTAGAGACCTTGCATGCTGCATGGCTGCCAACCGGCGCAGTGTTGTGGCTCCCCCAGCCCCTGGAAAAAACCTATTAAATGTCTCATGCATGTGTGACCACAACAGCCTTGTGATGGAGATTCCAAATTCTTAAAGAGAGTAGGACCGATCTGTGACTGTCCATAAGATTTATTGTAGATTGGACACCACCAATATTTTTCTGAAAGTGACAAAGAAGCATTTTCCCACAACAGAAAAGGTTTTTAGGTACGTTGGTACCTCTGCTTTCTGTCCTCCACCCCCATGATGACCAGTTTCTGTAGTCGCTTGTGGTCATAATAGCAGTTTTTGCAAACACGGTAGTAGGGCATCTCTGGTGAAGGTAATGTTAAAATAATATCATCATTTCTTCTCCCTTAGGCTAAAGTGAACTGCTGTTCTGGAATCCTCAGATAAAATTGCTTTTTAAGGCAAGGTCTCTGACCACTTTTTTGATTAATCTTTGTTGAACAAGGAATTGAGCTAGGACACAATGACATGAGAAGAAGAGACAGAAACACTGATTCTTGTTGATTTTGTTTAGAAGCATTTGAAATTCACTTGACTTCGCTTAACCCGCCTGTATAAACACCTGTGGCCTGACATGCTGTTAAGGTTCAAAGATCTGCCTGACCTTGAGGTGCTCACAGGGCAGTGACCTATCCTCAGAGGCGCAACAGAATTCCTGTCATCTGAGCTGTGATTTTGTCTCTTTCCAGGGAGAAATGGAGGCCAGAGACAAACAAGTGCTTCGCTCCCTTCGCCTGGAGCTAGGTGCCCAAGTGTTGGTGGAGGGCTTGGTTCTTCATTACCTTTACCAGGAAGGAATCTTGACAGAACACCATGTTCAAGAAATCAAAGCTCAAACCACAGGCCTGCGGAAAACAATGCTGCTGCTGGATATATTGCCTTCCAGGGGTCCTAAAGCCTTTGATACCTTTCTAGATTCTCTACAAGAATTTCCCTGGGTACGGGAGAAACTGCAGAAGGCAAGGGAAGAAGCTATCTCTGACCTGCCTCAAGGTAGGCCTCAAAAAAGATCCAATAGCATTCACATTGTTGGAACCATGCCCTTTGGATTAAAAGTTGAGGTTTTAGGTGGGGCAAGTGTCAGCAGTTCACAGAAGTGGGCAAAGAGTAAGGACAGAAGGACATGTGGTTGGAGGGACAGGATGAGGAGGTGGCGTTAGGAAATGCAGGGAAGGAAGGAACCATAAACCATGATTGGGAGGTTTAGGAGGGAGCTCAGAGTACATTTAGAAATGCTTCCAGGGAAACTTGGCACATCATTTCGGAGGCATGTTCTCATCAGAGAGCCAGGTCAGATCTCAGCCCTTGGCATGCGGGGGCATTTGGAAAGTGTAGATGGGAAAGCAGGTTTTGGCTTACTGATAACTGATTTGTGGAGTGCCAGAGCTGCCAGCTGGAAAAGCTCGATTCATGAAGGAGGAGACAGCCTCTAGGAAGACATGCCTTGCACCTGTCCCTGGGCTGGCCTCCGAGGCTACAGGGGATTATTTTGAAGACTGACTTAGTTGTTTTGAAAGGCTATTGATCAAGAGTGTTCTTTTTAGTTTGGTTTTGTCCAGATACTTGGAGTATTTAATTTTGTAAGAGTATTGGTTTGGGGAGATACTTGTTTTGATTTTATGGAGAATTGGAAGCTATGAAAAAGAGAAATAGTTTTGGTCTGGTCCTCTTTGCTTGGATTGTATCAGGAAGATGTGGTATGGAATACTGGTCCTTTTCCAACAGTTATAGTGACTTTTGTTTTTTAATTAATTAATTTGGTGCAGGGTCTCACTACAGAGATCAGACTCTTAGTGATTGTCCTGTCTCAGTCTTCCCAGTGCTGGGATTACAGGTGTGTGCCACAACTGCTGGTTTCTATGTTGAGTTCTGTTTTTTTGAAAAATATTTAAGTGCAGAAAACGGAGCTAGCAAAAATGTTTAAAAGATAATAATTAAAAGTTGGCTTCAAAGTCTGAGCATGGTGGTGCTTGCCTATAATCCCAGCCCTGCGGAGGCTGAAAGCAGGAGGAGTTCTATAAGTCTGAACTGTTTAGTGAGACCCTGTACGAAATACATAAAATTAAAAAAAAAAAAAATGTTGACTTGCAAACTTTCAACCTAGGTCTTTTGCAAGGAACTACATCCCCTACATCCTTTTTATTTATTTTGAGACAATGTCTTACTAAGTTGCTAATTTGCCTATATGGGGTTGGATGTGGAATCTCTTAATCTCTGAGCCCTGGGATCATAGGCATGTGTGTTCTCACCAAGTTTAAATTGTTTTGCTAGTGACAGGCTTTAAGTTTGCCTGTTTTGTTGTCCCCAAGCATGTATTGTTGCCAAGGAGGACCTTGAAGTCAAATACTCGGAGAACACCAATCATTTTTTAAACTCTTTTCAGTTCTGTTATATTCTGCTTTCAGTAATGTGCTAGAAAGGTCTCACATATGTTAGCTTGGCTTTGTTCAGACATGTGGAGTGTTTAATCTTATGAAGATAATCCAAACTGAGTTCACAGGGCTTCTTAACAGTGTTAGGAAATTGGTGTTCTTTGGAGTTTCTGATGAAGTGATAGAAGTACTTCAAGTTGTTCATCTTCAGGATTTCTTGTTACTGTTTTTGAAATAATTGGTTAAAGACAAAACACACACACACACACAGACACCAAAAAACAAGAACAGAACTAAATGCCACTAAAAAAAAAAAAAGACTTTTCTTAGTTTTGTCTCATAGACCTTATGTTTGAATGATATTTTCAAACCATATATATTAAGTAATTGTAATTAATTCTGTTTCCATTAAGTCTCAATATCTGATCAGCTTGAGATAACCAATTTATTCAGAAAGACCTGGTAAAATCCCAGTGGAAAAAGCAAACATATTTTTTATTCCTAGCGTGGCTGAATCACGACATCAAACATGTAGGTATGGTTTAGGTTTTCTGAATTGCTGAAGAGGTCCACCTTTCAGGAGCATGCGGCTTTTTAGCTTGGATTGCCATTACAAAAGTAAACGCTACATGCCTGAAGAAAACCAAGCCAAATTATTTAAGAAGTTGCTATTTACTTTACTGAAAGCAGAACACAGAACACAGAATTGGGGAGAAGTTAAGAATTATTGGTGCTTTCCTGGTATTTAACTTAGCTGCTGCCGGCACATGGTTGGGAAAAACAAAACAGTAAAACTAGGAGCCTGTCACGGTCACAGTTCTTCATTTACTTATATGATCATTTCAGATAGTGTAAATAGTACTGTGGTGAACCACGCTTACAAGTGTGACCTCACGTTCAGACCTGCAGATTCATTTAGAAACTTGAACACTTTTTGCCATATGGCAAAAGTTACAGAGCAGCTGAGGGAATTTTTAAAAAAAAACTTTTATTAATAATGTTTGCTATACATAATGACTATATTTCTATAGCAGTGCATATATTCATTATGCACCACAAACATATGCTAACAAAAAAACAAGGAGAATGAAGCTGTATGTGGCAGGGAAATTAGAAAAATAAGCTCTTCCCTAGGATTTGTTAATTCTAAAGAAAGGATTGCTGGAAAGACAGGTTGGCTCTGGAACAAATGAAGTACTTTTGTTTTAGCTTTTATTGAGTAGCACTGCTGTTGAAAAAAAAAATACTGGGAAGCAGAGGTTTGGCTTATGTATGTCTCTGTATATCTTCCCTGATGACAATTACATAACTCATTTAGCAGTGGTTCTTCCTCAGTACTACTTTAATCATATAAGATAGGGGTAAGCTGTGGAGAATCATGGGGCAGCTGCCACCCGTGTCCTCATTGCTCAGTTTTAAAAACATAGCATTAGTGTTGCCTTTGCAGAGCTTCTTATGCCCGGTCCTCACTTACTGGTCAGTTCTGAATTCGGGATTTATCACTTTTCTCATCTTCACTCTGCAGTTTTTATCTCATAAAAATTGCTTTTGAAATTAGGCTGAGGATGTCGCTCACTGCTAGGGGCTTGCCCCTGGTGCCCAAGGCTCTGGGTTCCATGCCCAGAACTGAAAATAAAATCCCAAACCAAAACAATCCGCATGTTATTCAAAATCGAGTATGCCGTGGTTTCTGGTAGCAAGTTGTTTCTACTGGTACATGTCTGTGTGTATAAAATATGTACAGGAAGTGAAGGATGAAAGCAGTGATTTAAAGGACTTAATTAATAGCCTTGTCTTGTTTTGGACCTTAACATTTTTAAGAATTTAAAGTAATTTCATTGCCAATATTTTAATTCTAAAATTGGGATCTAATGAATTAGAAACCTAGATTTATTTACTTATTTATTTTTTTCTGTTGAAATTCTGGACAAGTATCAGAGCAGAAGTACCTCCTAATTTAATATGTGTAGAGGTAGCAAACAAGCCCAGAGCCTGTTTCTTGGGACCCTGGTACTGCTCTAGCATGATTGTAATTTTAATGAACTTTGCAGTAGTCTACTTCAGTAAAGGCATCTTGAAATTTTGAGGGCCGGGGAGTAGTGACTTTCTGTCTGTGGATGTGCGTATGGTAATGTCTTACCTCATACTCATTTTGGCTTCAGTTATCTGTGTGGATTGGGGCCTTCTGGGAAGCCTGGAGAACAGGTAGGAGTGGGCTTCTCTTCAGCTAAGCATTTAATCCTTCTCTCAGACTGAAACAACTTTATTAAGTTTTCTTGATTTGTTCTAGCAGATTCTTAGTTTTTCCTTTTGTTCAGTTTTTGTATTTTATTTGTAAAATTCGAGCTGGCTCAGAGGTTTTATTTGGGTGATCCTCATTAGCTGCTTTTGTATCCTGGATGTAATTTTTTAGAGAATTGAGTTCTGTCTTGTTCTTTACTTTTCTAAATCCTCCCACCAGCAAATCCTAAGACATTAAGTAAAAACCAAAACGAAACTCTTTGATTTCAGAATCTGCCTGTCTTTGAATCTCTGTGAAAAGCAAAAAAAAAGCTAAAATGTAGATGGGTAATTGGTTTGTGTTTTCTCACCCTATAAGGACACTACCATTTTGCAGAGGAATTCTGACGATAAAATGACTTAATCCCCCTTGGCACCGTGGAAGGAACACTTAATGGCACGTCCCTCTCTGGCCAAGGTCACATACTAGACATTAGATCAGCTGCAAACCCTCCCTGCCAGGCTCCTGTCAGGTCATTTCAGGAGCTGAGCAGGGCACTGGGCGTGGGTGAGGCGGCCTGCCCTCCTGCCCGCTTCCCCTCCCCACTGCCAGTCTACCCTGCAGCTCCCTCTGTGCCCAGGCCCAGTGGGCCTGGAAAGGGCCTTGATCGACAGCCCTTTCCACACTGTCTGGAGAGCCTCTGCCCGAGTGGTGGCCACGCAGCTCCTGGCTTGGGCCTGACGGTGGCCCTGGTGGTGGCCCTGTGGTAGCCCTGGGTCTCTGCCAGGATTCTCTTGTAACAGTGTGCTTGATAGCTCTGCCTTTCACTCCAGTCTTCTTTTAGGTACCGGAGTGTGTGTTTCAGTTTTTCTCTCCTCTTTGGGCCTTATTCCTGCTTTCTGTCTTAACCACTGGCAAGGTGAAGGACCATAGCTCAGTACCTCCAGTGTATATATCAGATGCTCACCTCCTGGGCCTGCTGGTGTGACTGTCCCCAGGCTGACACCTGCTGCAGCCTTGCCTGACCTTCTGCAGGTCCTCCCCATGGACCCTCTTCCCTGCACTGCCTGGCTGACCTCGCTGGCACAGGAAACCAGGCTGGCCAGTACAGGTTCCTTTTGCCCAACCCCCAGAGTTCAAGCTGTCCCCTGTGGGGCTGGCCTTTACTGACCATGCTGGGCCACAGAGCTACCTCCAGAGGTGCAGGCTGGCCCTGAGATGTGTGTTTGGATCCATCTGAAGTCAATAAATTCTGATGACAGACATACTAGACATTGTGATAGTTTGTTTGAGGTATTTTTAACTTAGGATTCTTCTCTTAGGATCCTCCAGCCTTGCATGTCACTGAGCCAGCTCTTGATCTCAGTTTCTATGGCCTGTGGTCAGTGCAGGCATTTCTCTGTAGCTGAGCCCTGTTTGCCTTCATCATCCTTGGGTACTAATCAAGAGCATGGAGTTGCAATCCACAGCAGACCCCTCCCTCTGCTGGTAGTGGTAGAGTGTGCAGGAGCCCAGATTCCTGGGTTTCCCTTGCCTGATTCTGCCTGATCAGTTATGCTGCGCTTCCTGCGGACCAAAGAAATGTCGGGCACTGGGCAAGCAAGGGGATTCCTTCACCCAATCCACAAATATTTATTGAGTACTGGCCACATGCTAGGCGTTAGGAGCTGGGGATAAAACAGCACATAAAGCAGAGTCCTTGCTTTCCTGGGGCTCACTGTGTCCTGGGAGAGGAGAGCTGAGTTGGAGCAAAGATTAATCATCAGTGAGTAAATAACCTGTCAGATGACGATGAGCACTGTGAAGAAAAATGGTGTGCATGGTGCTGAAAGTGATCAGGAAACCCCTGTGATGTGGGGACACCAGCCACAGACTTGTCTCCTTTGATGGAGGGAGAGAAGGGGCTGCAAGGACACAGGACCTCCTGGTGTGCATGTAACAGTGTGGCTGGAGAAGAGATGGATCCCTTCCCACACCACCGCTGGCTGGGTCACTGCCTTCTGCTGTGCTTCCCATCCTCCAGCTGTGTCTTGGGTAGTTGTGAAGACGATTTCAGATGATTTGTGGGTGTTAACTAAATAAACAAAATCACGTGATTTTTACTGTTGTTGCAGTCCAGATGAGAATGATCAGAGGCCCTTATGCTTAAGGCCCTCTGTGGGCAACAGTGTAGCTAGAATTTAGTTGCATTGCTTTTTTTTTTTTTTTTTTTTTTAATCTTGTTATCAATTTTAACAGCTCTCTTCCATTTATGGGAAGTGAAATGGTTTTCTATTTATGAAGTTCCTGTTGAGAACACATTATTTTTATTTAAGCAAAATGATTCAGCATAAACAACAGCACTAAGAATGGAATAAGAGAATGGGTGGATGTGGCCCAGGAGTGTGAAGGTGCTTTTTGTGTGTTTTCCACTTACAGAGTGTGGCGGGATGTGGCCTGGGGAGGAAGGCTCCTGCTCTCTTCAGTTGGCACCGACATGGGTACTTGGGCTGTGTGCAGATTTGCTCATTCAGTTTATGCATGGTGACAGGAACTGGCCAAGTGTATTAGTAGAATTGCTAAGTTTGTAAATTTTCCTCTTTTTTGCGACAAGATCTCCTTATACAGTTCACATTGGTCTTGAACTCATCCTGTATCCTGGGCTGGCCTCAAACTTGTGGCAGTCTCCTGTCCTCGGCCTCCCAAGTGCTGTGGTGATAGGCCTGCACCAAGTTTCCCAAATTTTAAACACGCGTATCTGTTGCTGTAGCAGTCAGCTCCCAGCATTATGGAATTTGGGAGCCGCGAGGGCCTCCCAGGTGATGTAAATCTTGTTTGAGAAAACGGAGGCCTTGAGATTAAGTTCATTTGCCTGTGATCACACAGCGAGTTGATGTAATTTATTGCCAGGACTGGATCCTGGCCTTCCAAGTCTTGATTTAGGGCCCTTCCTCCCTCGAAATCTTGGCTCCCACTGGGTTTGAAATGGAATTATATTATGCCCTAGCATTAATAATTGAAAGGCGCTTTCAAAAAATTGTACTTTTTTTTTTCATTTCAAGAGGAAAGTTTTCATGGGCTTTTAAAAGTATATTGGGATGAGATTTTACTAAAATCTTTTATTTTTATTAATGCCAGTTTTAATCCTTTAAAAAGGAATTGTGCCAGTTCGGTATCGCATTGTATCAGATTTTTTTTTTTTTTTTTCTACTTCAGCTTCTTCAAGGCTGACAAAGAGTGGAAGACTTTATTGAGTATTTATGGGACTGATGAAATAATGCATCTGTTGGCAGCTAATTGGTGCTCTTTCTAGGAACAGCAACCATGTAATAGGTCTTGCCCCAGCAGGGAAGCCTCCATTTCACTTTAGAAAACAGATTTAATGTCCTTTCTGCTTAGAGAGCCTGTGACCCTTCCCCTCCATGCTGCTGTGCAGACCATTTGGCTCCCTCAACCACCTTCTTGGCCATCTAGGGTGAGCTCTGAGGTTCTTAGCCCAGGCTGTGCACCAGAATCACCTGTGGGAGTGTTTAGAAAAGTGCTAGCCAGGCTGTCCCAGGCCAGCCTGCCATGGTCTCTTTAAATGTTTGAGCACGCATATATGTGTACGGACACACACAGGCATGAGTACTGCACTAGGTTATTTATTCATTTATTTGTATCAGGAATTGAACTCATAGGGCTGGCCAAATAGTTCAGTGGATTAAAGTGCCTGCAAACAGGTACAGGGGCTGGGGTTTGATCCCTAGGCTTGCTGTGCCAGCCCCGCCCCCAGGCACACTGAGATGGCAATCGATATTGGGCGTGGTGGCGAGCCCCATGTAATCCTAGCTCATTGAGACTGTAAACAGGTGGATCACTACGAGTCCAATCTAGTAGTGAGATCCTAAACACCCTGTAAAGTCTTGTCTAAAATACAATTAAAAAAGAAAAAAGGACTTGAACTCATATCTTGCACTGGCCAGCAATCACTGTTTGGCTCAGCTATGTCCTCAGTGCACTAGGTTATTTTAAAGTTCAGCTGAGCTGGGTACCCTGAGATCTGGCTAGGTGTTTACAGAGGCTTCTTTCTCATAGCTCCCCAAGGGAGCTCTGCAGGCTGTGTACTCATGTTAAGAGTGGTGGAAGTGGAGGTAGGAAAAGATATTAGTTTTTAATTCCTTGAACATTGTTGCTAAAGAATGAACCAGAAGCTCTAGCTCTTTCTAGTTGTGACTCCACTCCCAGCATTTTTAAGAATTATTACTAATGTTTTGAGAAACAAATAACAGTGAGACAGTTTCAAAACAGATTAATAGGACAGTTTCAATAATTAATACATTGCATATAATTGTCTTAGTGGTTATTCACTGTACAAGATGCAGACATGATATCCTGTCCACAAACACTATTAGTACAAATCTTTATTCTCATTGAATTAAAGTAACTATATATCTATCCTATTTTGAATATACAGATACAAAATGGTCTCTCATTTTTATCCCCTTCTTTTGGTTTAGTTTTGTCAGAGATGGGTATTCCATTATCATTTAAATATTGTAGGTGTGTGAATTCAGCAAGATAATCAATCCAGTATACTCCAGTAGCTTTATCTTGGTCTTAACCATCCAGCAGAAAAGCATAAAAAACAAGGTGTAAAAAGTAAAGCCATATTAATATGCTGAGCTGTAAAAGGCTCAAGTCAACAACTTCTGAATTGCCAGTTCTTTGGATAACTGCCAGTGTTCTGGTCAGGGAGCACCCTAAAAGGCTGGGGATATCTAAGAACCAAATGGGAGGAATTTGAGTTTACTGGAGAATTGGAATTCAGGGCATTATTTTCAGTTTCTTTCCACACTGTTTGCTAATTGCCAACCTCCACAATACTTTGTGCTCTATGGATTGAACTCTGTCCAAATGGAGACAGAGCTGATGAGTGAAGAAAGAGTTTGATGCTGCCTTTGTGTTCAAGGTTAAGTGGAAGGTGGCTGGGGATGGAAGAGAAGACAGAGATGGTGGGTACCAGGAAGACTGGGACTGGCTTAGCCTGTGGAGTAGTCAGGCAGGCTGTCTTCTGCCTGTGGTTTTGATTGTAATTAACAATGAGTTGCAAGCTGGGTGCGGTGGCCAGGTGGCTGAGGCAGGAGGATCACAAGTTTGAGCCCAGCCTGGGCAACTTAGTGACTTAGCAAACCCTGCCTCAAAATAAAATAAAAAGGTCTGAGAATGGAGCAGAGTGCAAAGACCCTTGGTTTGTCACTACCCCCTCACATACTCATGAAGTTGTAGTCTTTTCTGTGTCTCACAAAGAACCTCAAGTGACGTTGGTAAAATAATATTCATACATGCTGCAATCTCACTGTGTGCCAGATGCAGTTCTGAGTCCTTTGCATTATTAATCCACTTAATCCTGATAATAACTTAATGAGTGATGTTATTATCCTTACACACAGATGAAAAATTGTAGGCAAAGACGAGATGTTAAATAATTTTTCCAAAGTGACACAGTGTGGTAGACCTGGAGTTGGACTCCAGGCTCCTTGCCTTTACCGCTGCTAACTTAAATCTTTTTTTTTTTGGTGGTGGAACTGGGGATTGAACTCAAGCCCTTGCACTTGCCAGGGAAGCATTTATTCCACTGAGCCATCTCCCCAATCCCTTGCTAATTTAATCTTATAGAAATGTGTTCCCAGCATTTCCTCTTCCTGCCCGCCTCAGTCCTGTCTTCGCTCCCAGTCCGGACTCCTAGCACAGGGCATTTCTGCACTTCTATTTCCTGCTTGTTTGTAGACTCATCTCTGCCTAGTAGTTTCCTCTCCTATCTCGCATTTTTGCCTAGGTTTCTCCCATCTCCACTGCTGTCTTGAGAGTAGCAGATGACAAACCTGGCTGTGATTAGGAGCCAGGATATTGGTCCCCTGTGCTGGAACCAAGTCCCCCATTTGCAGCTCTTAAATCATGCTGTCTGAAGCCATCAGCTCCAACAACCAGCTTTTCTGGTGTTACGGCTTCAGAGTTTCAGCAAGGGCTTGGAGGTGGCAAGGTAGCATTCCCTTTTTATGGGTGCAGTTCAAGCTTGTAGGCTGCTGTTGTAACTAGCTGCAGGAATGTTTGCTCGACTTAATTTTAATAGGCAGCTGTGTTTATACTTGTTCCTCAGTTTGGGAGGTAAGGAGTAGAGATGTATATGTTTTTTTGGAGGGCATTTACTCCTGATTTAGAAAGATAAAAAGGAATACATTGTGCTTTTCCAAACAGTAAATTTTAATTGAAAAAGAAATGTAATTTCTTTGAGTTTGGGGCAGGTTTTGGCCCTAGGCTTTATTTTGATGTGTTATAAAAGAAACTTTAACTCCTTGTCAGAAGAGTCATGTTGACAATTCCTGGAAATGTTCAGGATCTGTTTATAATCAACCCTGCGGCAGCGCTGTTACAAAAATAATCCTGCTGAGGTGTCCTGAGCAGTGGCAGCAGCGAGGATGCACCCTTGATGTGTGTGTGTGTGTGTGGGGGGGAGCTGGCAGCGCTGGGGCCAGGGATGCCAGCTGGGTGTCCTCAGATCAGCTCTGACACTGTTACCCTGGAGCCGGCATCTCACCCTGCCAGCCTCACTGTCCCCCATTTCCAGTAACATCCCAAGTCTGGGTCTCTGGCTATAAATTGGGGTTTCAAAGAACCTCCCCTTGGGTTCAGTTCATTTGCTCAAGCTGCTCATAGAACTCAGAAAACTGTATTTACCAGTTTAGTATAGAGGATGTGACCAAGGTGAAGCAAGGATGGAGGAGACCTAGGAGAAGGACCCTGAGTTCTGTCCCTCTCTGGTTACCAAACTCCTGAAGTCTCCACTGGTACAGCAACTGGGCAGCTTTCCAAACCCTGTCCTTTGGGATCTGTGCCTCGTCACCAGAGAGGAACGATTGATTAAATCATTGTCCAGTTAACCCTCAGCCCCCCTCACATCCTAGAGTTGGGGGAGTGAGACTGAAAGTCTCAACCCTCAAATTCTTTTTTGGCATTTTGGGTGTGATCAGTGCCCATTGGAAGCTTGTAGGGGCTGTAGCCACATCAGTGAGCTTCTTAGCTTGAAGAATCCAAGGATTTGTGGAGTTGTATGCCAAGAGAAAGGATGGAAACCAAATAAATGTTTTTTAGTATCACAGTAGAAAATGAGAAACTTATGATTTTTTTTTTTTAATTTTAAGTTTTTAATGTTAAAGATTGGACCTAGGGCTTCACACATGCTAGGCAAGTGTTGTACCATTGAGCTATACTGCTGGCCCTGGCTTGTGGCTTTAGAGCCTAAATAGAAATCTCTAACAGCATCTCTTAGTTCTGCCATTTGTTGATAAGGTATGCTGAGTGGTAGTGGTGAGGTTGTTAGAGAGAATTACAGAGCAAGTGAAACACGTCTGCTCGGTCTTGTGCTGTTGCTGTAACAGTAGAAGGTTAGAGCTAGAAGGGACTTAAGAGACAGATGAAGAAATGAACAGATGCAAATAAATCCACACATGCACATGGTCTCTATGCCTCAAGCAGCAGAACTTTATGTTGACATAAACAAACTTCCCAAGTCAACAGGGTAGTTCACAATGTATACAAAATTTATGGCTCAGTAAAGGCAGGGATGGAGCTCAGGGGAGCTCTAATAGCATTGGTTGACTGTCTCCAAAAAAGTTCTTCCACTATTCCCTTGCACAGGAGAAGAGGCCTATGAACCAAGCTTGGGCTATAATGTCAACCTTTCCCTTAGGATGCCAGAATCATCTGGAATAGGGAAAGGTGGCCTAAAAGAAAGGGGGAAAGGTGATTGAAGGAAGCGATGTCTGTTACATCATCTCCATGCCTTTTGGATTGGGCAGTCTCATCCCTGTAGGTCTGGAAAGAAATGATAACCCATTATAGAACGTGGCCAGTCTACATCTGAAGGTACAGTATCCAGGTTGAGGGCTGAAGGTAATAGAAAAACACAAGAGAGAGGTTTTTATAGTAAGGTAGCTCTCCATAAGTACCTTTTCAAAATCAGAATATATGGAGGAAAAGTGGTTTGAGAATGTTGATGCAGAAAGAAGGCTAGAAAGAGAATTTGGATTTGCATGACTGTAAGGGACCCATACACCATGCATGTGAGCTTGATCCTCAGAGGTCCTTTAGGGTAGGTACTGTTGTTATCATTTTATGACACATAATCAAAGATCATCTATATTACTTTATAGATGAGGAGTTGCCTAAGCTCACACTGAGCTGAGATTTGGACTCTGATAGTTAGTTTGTCTCTGGTCATGAGGCTGCCTTCTTATCTCTAATACCAGGCTTTGGTTCCAGGAAAAATTACACGTCACAGATGACCTGACCTCAGCTAACACTGCCTCTTTCTGACTGCAGGTTTCACATGTAGCCATTGTCTACATTGGGCTTCTTTTGTTAGCAGTATATCAAGTGAGAGATTTTGAAAATATGCCAAAGGAGATAAAAGAAGTTTTCTAAGAAATATGATTAAACAAAACAAAGATATTGCATGAGACTGAGATAGAACCTTTGGCATTTGGCTTTTAGGTTTAGCTCTTCCTATAGAGTGCTGCTGTGGACCAGTATGCCTTCTAGATGTTTGAGCCTTTTTATTTCTTTATGTACCAGTAAAGATGCATCCAGGAGAAAAAAAAACACAGCAATTTGAACAGGAAAGCATAATACAAAGCATTTTGGGTGTTGTGGGGCTGGACTATGGTCTCTCCTCAAAGCAGCAGCAGAGTCCAAGCTGTGGGGCTGGAGCTCTGGTAGCACAGCCCTTTAGGAAGCTGCTCATGCTGCTTGATAAGTAATGTTTGAGAGGAGTGGGCTGAAACTGTCACTAAAAGAAGCATGATGCTGCCTGAAAAATGTCAAGGAGAAATCCTGCAGGCACCTATGGGAGCTGTGGACTCAGGCTCCAGAGGAAAGGGTGAAGAGATTCCACTAGTGAGTGGGGAAGGTGGAGATGAGTTCTTTCTGCATATAGAGGCAATGAAGTAGTGCTACATTGCAAAGATGATTTCTTATTTAGAGAAGGTAACATCCTCAGAAAATATGTGGAGTGAAGCAAATCTCGGTTGAAACCACATCATATAACATTGTCCATTTTTTTTTTTTTTTGTCTTTTTTTGAGACAGGGTCTCACTATGCAGTTCAGGCTGGCCTTAAGCTCACTTTGTAGCTCAGGCTGGTCTCGAACTCACAACAATCCTCCTGCCTCAGCCTCCCGAGTGCTGGGATTACAGGCCTGCGCCACCACGCCCGGCTTCATTTTATTGTTTTTATTTTTTTTTTTTTTTTGTAGCATTCCACTGAAATTCTGTAGTCTTTGATCATGTAATTTTCATGTTTCTTTTATAATAAATTGATGATATCTGCCTAATGATATCCATTGTCTCTAAAGTTTAGTTTCACTGTACTGGTAAAAACATGTCCAAATAGAATATTCAAATTTTAAAAATAGTTGTAGCCAGTGAAAAGTTACTATGATTAAATGGGAAAAGACTTAAAACTATCTCTAAGGAATATAGGAAGAACAGTCAGAGCAAGCTGCTTTTTCATTTTTGCTAGGGTTGAAGGAGAGTGTAGGGTACAGTTGCTAAGAACTTGGAAGCAATTTTTGAGAACCCATAAGCTGAGATACTTAGTGGTTGTTGGAGGTGCAGGGGCTGCTGTCTAGCTGACCTGTGAGAGCAGCCCACCCATTTGGAGAGGAAATGGCTACCCTGGAACTAGTCCTCAGAAAGCGATCTGAGGCAGAGTATAAGGAAATTCCCTGGAGACTGAACACCACTGAACTCCAGATGCTGCCAGAGAACACCTGAGTGGGGATAAAGCATCCTCACCCCAGAAGAAAAGCCCCTTTTTTTGCAGTGTCCTTGCAGTGTCTCTCAGCTGCACTTTGTTGATGAGAAATAACATTATACTACTTGGCAAGGAGAAATATTCACAGGACCCAGTTTCAGTGTCACAAAGCAGAGAAAGAAGGATGGATCTAGGGTAGAGAAGGAATGAGAGTGATATTTAGTGTACCTCATCTGTAAATGATAATAGCTCATGATTAATAGTGTTCTGAGGCCCTAATTTCTGTGTTCATTCATTTAGCCAACATTTGTTATGGACCCTTGTTGGCTACTCTGCTGGGGCTCTGAGATTATGGTTGTCATCTGGTTTTCTTTTTTTAAAAAATATATTTGGTCCAGGGTCTCACTATGCAGCTTGGACTTGCAGTGATCCTCCTGTTTTCAGCCTCCCCAGTGCTGGGATTACAGGTGTGGGCCACCACATGTGGACTCAGTCACTGGCTCAGTGCACCCTGAGGGTGGGGCCGGTGTGTGGTGTGGGGGATCGGGCCCTGGTCCCTAGTCTTGCCTAAGGAAGTGATGTCTGCTATACTATGTCACCCTATGCCTTTTGGATTGGACAATCTCATACCTATAGGCCTGCAAAGAAAGGATGACCCATTAAAGGAGGAGGCTGCATCTTAAGGTAGCAAGGGCCAGATTGAGGGCTGAAGGTAATAGAAAAACAGAAGAAAGAAGTTTTTATAGTAAGGTAGGTTTCTGTAAGTACCTTTTCGAGATCAGAATATCTGGAGGAAAAATGGTTTGAGGATGTTGATGCAGGGAGGAGGGTAGGCAAGTGTTGCACCATTGAGTTATACCTCCAGCCCTGGCTTTTGGGGTTTGAGCTCTGTCAGCTCACTGGCCCTTGTCATCTCGTTTTATGTATTTTGCTTGCCTCTCCAACTAGACTGTTGTCTTTTCTAAGGATAGAATTTTTTTTTTTAAATCTTTCTAAGATAGAAATTTTTTTTTTTAAATCTGCAAATGTATTTAGCATAATGCTAGATACATGCTAGTCCTTACATGTTTAATGGGATGGCTGAAAGAGTGACTTTAACGATGTATGTGAGGACTGAGTCATACTTTCAAACAGTTGAAATTGTGGTCAGTAAAAGATAGAAGCAAGTATAATGTGGTAGTCCAATTATCTTATTGTGTGTAACAAACTACTCCGAAATCTAGTGGCTTAAAATATTTACTGTACTTATGAAGGTGCAATTTGGGCTGCTCCATGTTGTGTAAGTTGAAGAGGCTTTGATTGGATTGCTCACATTTGGTCAATTGGTATTGCTTTTTGATCCTTACTATATGGATAGCTTTACTGGTGGCTGGAATTTCACTAGTTCACAGTGGTTGGTTTCAAGGGATAGGAAAAAGAATTGCTGGTTTCCTGTGGCCAAGGCTTGAATATTAGTATATAGTGTTACTACCTCAGCCCATTTTGTATTGCTATAACAGAATACTTGATTCTGAATATTTTATAAAGAGAAGAGGTTTATTTTGCTGAAGAGTTTGAAGGCTGGAAGTTAAAAATTGATGGCACCACGTGGCAGGGCATCCTTAGCTACATTGTGACATGGCAGACAAGTGGAAACTAATTGACTTTCCACTTGGTATGGGTGTGGTACATGCTTAAGCAAGAAAAGGCTGGGGAGGATCCAGGACTATTCTGTTCATCACAGGGTTTTTTTTTTGAGAACCAACCCAGGTCCTGAGAGAACTACGTTAATCTCTTCCAAGGGTGGTGACCCCAGTTACCTAATCACCTTTTACTAGATCCTACAAAGGTTCCTTTCTCTTCTATCATTATAGTGGTGTCTGAGTTACTTTTCTCTTATTGCTGAGACAAAATACCTGATTCCCAAAATTAAGGAAGGAGAAGTTTATTTAGATCAGTTTGTGGCGATTTTGGTCCATAATCAGCTGGCTCCAAGGAAGGGTGGCGTGGCAGAGGGGCAGCAACTCATGGGAGCAGAAGATACGAAAGGAGCAAAACAGGGGCAGTGGGCCTTATTCCCTCCCCTATATTGTATGCAGGCTAGCTGTTCTAGGGTGTGTGCAGCACTCATGCCACCAATCTCAGCACTAGACAATGAACCATTCGTAGACTCTAGATCCAGCTGCCTCTGAAAAGCACACCCTCCAGGACCACATGAGACCTTGGGGATGTCCAGACACTAACCATAATGAAGAAGGACCAATTTTTCAGCACATGAGCCTTTGAGGAATCAACCACATGCAAATGATAAAAGGCAGCTTTGCTTTCTTCTTCTTCTTCCTCCTCCTCCTCTTCCGCTTCCTCTTCCTCCTCCTCCTCGTCCTCTTCTTTTTCTTCCTCCTTTTTCTCTTTCTCTTCCTCTTTTATTTCTTTATTTATTTGGTATGGGGATACTCTTGTTTTTCTTCAGATTGTATATATCTTTTGCCTTATTTGGTATGGGGTTCTCAATATGCAGCTTGGACTCATAATGATCCTCCTGCCTCAGCCTCTCCAGTACTGGGATTATAGGGGCATACCACTATGCCCAGGTTTTGGGCATGTGGTCACGGCATGTGGTGCCAGTTATTGAACTTGGGTTGTTGCACTTGCCAGGCAGACACTTAGACTTCCAAGCTATCTACCCAGCCTACATTTTTTAATTTAAAACAAAACCCAATCTTAAGATTTATATGGAATCACAAGAAACCCTGACTGGTCAAAGTAATGTTGAACAAAAATAAAAATAAATGAACAAACAAGCAAGCAAACAAAAAAACAAGATAAAAGCAAAATAATCACACAGAACAAATCTGGAGACATCATATTACCTGACTTCAAAATATTCTGCAAAACTATAGTAATCAAAAGAGCACACAGAAATCAGTGGAACAGATTAGAGAACAGGGAAATAAATCCAAGGCCATTGATTTTCAACAAAAGTGCCCAGCCTCCTGCTTTCTTGCTTAAACATGTACCAAGAGCATACAGTGGGGAAAGGACAGTGTCTTAAGTAATGTTGGGAAAAAGGATAGTCACAACAAAATGAAAGACTCGATAACATGTACAAAAATCAACTAAAATAGATTCACAACTTTTTTTTATTTTAGGGAAATAAAATTTTATTTTTTTATTTACAGGGTGTTCAGGGCCTCACGACTAGATCAGACACATAGCAGTCTGCCTGTTTACAGCCTCCCAAGAGCTGGGATTACAGGCACACGCCACCACACCCAGTCTCAATTGGATCAACCCCCTCCCCCCCATGCCTGCTTGCTTTTAGATTCACAACTTAAACATTAGATCTGAAATGATGAAACTGCTAGAGTGCTGAGCTCAGTAGCATATGCCTAGAATCCCACTACCTGAGAGGCTGATGCGGAAAATCACCATGTGTTTGAGACCAGCCTGGGCGATGATGTAATGAATTCAAGGCAGACTAAATTATACAGTGTGTGTCTCAACATGCACTGCTGGGGAAAAACAGGGAAGGCTACCTGCCACTGATCTTGCAGTAATGCTTTTGAATGTTGCAGGAAAAATAATGGACAAAAGGGATTATGCCAAACTGAAAAAGCTTCTGCACAGCAAAGGCAACAATCACTAGACTGAAGAGGTAAGCTGTAGGATGAGAGAAAATATTTGCAAACTGTGTATCTGATAAAAGTTACTGTCCAACATATATAAGGAACCTTAACAACCTAATAGTAAGAAAAGAACCTGATTTAAAAAGGGCAAATGACCAGAATAAACATTTTTCAGTAAGGACATACAGCTTGCCAACAGATGAATGAAAAAATGCTCAACATTACTAATCAGGGAAGTCAGAATTAAAGTCACAGTGATATAACTTCAGACCTATTAGAGTGACTGTTACTAAGATATGAAGGTTAAATGTTGGCAAGGATGTGGAAAAAAGGCAGCCCTTGTGTACTGTTGATGGGAATTCAAGTTGCTACTGTCTCTTTGGGAAATAGTACCCAGATTGCTCAGGAAATTAAAAGTAGAACTACAAGGCCCAGCAGTCCCACTACTGGATATGTATCCAGAGGAAAAGAAATCAGTATGTTGAAGAGATCTTTGTGTTTCCATGTTTATTGCTGCATTTTCACAATAATGAACACTCAATAATCAACATATAAAACCAACTAAATAACCAACAAATGAATGAATAATGAATATATATATATATATATATATATATATATATATATATATATATATGTTAAACAAATTCTGTCATTTACAAAAAGAAAAACTAGAGGGCATTAAGTCAAATTCAATAACCCAAGCACAGAAAGACCAATAGGTCATGACCTCCCTTATATGTAGAATCTAAAAAGACTAAATTCATAAAAGGGGATAGTAGTTGCCAGGATATGGAGAGAAATGGTTGGGAGATACTGGGCTGAGGCTAACAACTGTCAGATAGATGCAATAAGTTCAAGAGATCTATTGTGTAGCATGGTGCTCATAGTTAATAAGGGACTGTATTCCTGACAGTCACTGAGAGTAAATTTTAAGTGTTCTAACGACACATACACAAAATGTAAGTGTATGAGGTAATGGATATGTTAATTATCTTAGTTTAGCCATTCTACACTGTGTATGCCATGGTCTGATTGTCTCTCAAAATTCATATGTTGAAACTTAATCCACATATGTGGTTTTACGCATGCCCTCCTCATTTGAGACAGGTTGTCACTATGTAGTTCAGGCTGGCCCTGAACTCATTATATGTACCCAGGCTGGCTTTGAATTCATGGCAAGCCTCTTGCTTAAGCCTCTCAAGTGCTGGGAGTACAGGTGTGGACCATCCAGCAGCCTTTTTGGGTCTTTTGGGAAGTGATGAAGTCCTAAGGGATATAGTGTATGTTTTGGGCTATTTTTTTGTTTGCAAATGATAAGTATATGCAATTTTTATTAATTAAAATAAATTGAAAGGAAATAATTTGTATAATATATTGACAGTGAAGTACAATAAGAATATTTGAAGGTTTTCTTTTGCTTTGTTTTCAAAATTTGAATTTTTACTGTGGGGGAAGAAAATATTTTCTTCTAGGTTCATGGCTGAGGTCCCTGTAACAAAAAACAAGCAAGAGAAAAGCATACAGTGTGACAGAATTTTATACGACATAGGAGCTTTTATAAAGAAGCAGACATCCAAGAAAACAGTTAAATCTGTGGATTTTTGTGCTAGGTGTGATGGGAGAAGACAGTTGTGGAAATATGTGGTTGGAAAAGGAATATGATTCAGTGGTAGTAACCTGGACTTCTTAGCAAGGTCTGTTCATGCCTGCTCTCCTCTGTCACACATGCCTTCAGAAGCAAGGATGTTCCTTTTTTCTGGGAATTAGGAGGGTACTTCTCAAAGAGAGTGTGGTGAAAAGAAAGGTGGGGAGAAGAGCAGACTTGCTCCTCCTCCTCCTCAGCTTCCATGGTGCCGTGTGTGGGGTAGTGTGCCTTGGGCCTATCATTACTGTAGGACGTTCCATTTTAGAATCTCTTTCTAAAACTCCAGTAATTTCCAGAAAGTTGTTATGTACTCGACATAACACTTACATCTGGAATTTCTTATAGGGTGCCAAATAAAGAAGAAAATGTGGAAGATTATATGTGTGTGTAAAGTTTTTTTTTTTTTTTTTTTCTTGAGTAAGACTTAAAGTCAACTGGAAGTAGTCTTCTAGTTATTATCAGAGCTTGTTGCTATTTCAGTTAGCTGAGGTGGGGGTGGGGAATGTTGGACTTAAATGACCTTTTCTAAGTGCCTCTTAGGAAACTATGAAGACTATTTTTCACTCTGTTGTTTGAAGTATTTTTTCTGTTTATCTTTCTGTGAGTATTCTGTTTCAAAGTGCTTCACTAATTATATAACCTGATTTTTTCAGTGTCTTCTGTTTGTATGCTTCTAAGTATTAAGTTTCAAAGTCTTTTTATCATTTTCTGCAGACGGTTAGATTATAGGTGATTAAACTTCTGCCAGTAGCATCTTAAATTATCTCCTTCAAATAGACGAGATTTGTAAATATGTGGGTGTTCTGGATAGTAGATTGTTTTCTCCTTGCACTTGGAAAGATATTCCTGATGACTTCATTAAATCAAAGAACGCATTTCAAAGAGAGTGTTAACATCTTTGGCAGAATAATAATACCCCTCCCCCCCTTATAACCTGGTTCAACACCATAAATCACTGTAGGAAACAGGAGAGGCTTTAGAAGGAAAAAAAAAAAAACAGCTTGAGAAGCTTGCACCCTGCTTTCTACTCAGTTCAGCTGGGGTTTATTGAATGTCTGCTGTGTGGCAGGAGTTAAGCAGGTACAGAAACTGATCAGGTGTAGTCTCTACCAGGAAGGTGTTGCAGATGAATGAGGAATTGCAGGCACAGTGGCTAGAACAGAGTCCGGGCTGTGGTAAACATTTGGTGAGTGTGAGTTGTTGCTGTTATCATTGAATATCATTGCCATCATCCTTACATGGAGCTGAAGACTGAGCTATACATATTCACCAAGATAACATATGGGGGGAGGCCAAATAGCTCACAGGATTAAAGTGCCTGCAAGCAGGTGCAGGGGCCAGGGTTTCAGTCCCAGGGGCTGCCATGCCGGCCCCACCCCTGGGGTGCGCTGAGATGTCAGTTGAGACTGGCTCATGCCTGTAATCCCAGCCCTGGGGAGGCTGTAAACAGGTGGATCACTACGTGTCCAATCTAGTAGTGAGACCTTGAGCACCTTGTAGACCCTTCCCTAAGGAGGGGGGGGAGAACACATGGTGGGGGAGAGAGGATGGGTTTGTTTGTTTGGTCTAAGGGGTTAAATTTGTGGAATTTAAAATAATAGTACCTGACATTTATTGATTTCTCACTGTGACTTATGAATTCATGAAGCAGATACTATTATTGCTCCTTTTTTTTTTTTTTTGGATGAAAAAGCTGAGTCCCAGGCCAGGGCCACACCACAATTCAGTCTGTGAATATATTTTGCAAGCATTTGGACATGTGGGTTCAGGTTTGGAATAAAGCCTGGCTTCTACCTTTTGTGTGCTGTATTACTTTGTATTCTCTAAGTTTGTCTTCTTGTGTGAAAGAAATGCCTCCTATACATCCTCAGTGATAGTTATTAAGATTAAATGAGAGGGTATGGGAGAAATCTTTTGAAACATGAAGCTTTGTGTAAACAAAGCTTTAATATGTAGCCCACAGTAGGTAATCAGCAAGCATAGTAATAGAGCCATCGGTGTGAGACTGTTGGCAGGACTTTAGCACTGTAGAATCACCAGCTGAGGGCTGAGCTGGGAGAGCTGCTGGCATGCAGCTCCAACCTGTGAGAACTGTGCTTGGCCTGAAGCCAACAAAGTTAAAGGGGCAGGACTGACTAAGATTTCAGGAGCTTAAATTCCCCCAGTATATCCAGGAGGTGGCATGCAGGGTGAAAGTTTATTCTAGAAGAGCTTGAAGGCTTGATGTTGTTTGTCTTATAGAGTTTTGAAGTTATTTAGGACCAATAGCCTTTTTCTTGATGCCTGTTTTCCCTTTCAAATGGGAATATCCATCCTATTGCTGTCTCACCATCACGTTTTAGAAGTTGATAACTTTTTTTTAATATAGCCAAGCAAAACAATCACATGTTCCTCTCACTACACGCAAAAAATTTTTTTTGACAAAGCCCAATCACTGTTCATGGGGAAAATATTTACAATACAGTGGATTAGTTAGTTTTATATCAGTCTTACTGAAGCCATGCAAAAATGAATGCACACTTCTCAGATGAAGAAATACAAACAGCAAGTCAAAATTTAAAAAGGTTCAACATCATTGGTCATTTCAGAGATGCAAACTAAAACAATGCTTACATTCCATTTCACTGCAGAAAAATTACTGTCATAAAGAAATCAACAAATAATAAATACCGATAGAGATGTGAAAATAAAGGAATCCTCCAGTCTTTGTGAGAGTGCAGACCGGTGGCACCACTGTGGAAATAACAGTGGAGACTCCTCAAGAAAGAAATATTATTGGTTCCATTTGATCTAGCTATCCCCCTTGTGAGTATCCTCCAAGAAGAATTAGAAATATGCTACAGTGATATATGTGTACCCATGTTTATAGCAGCACAACTTGGTATAGCCAAATCTTTTTTTTTTCCCCCCAGGGAGAATTTTTCATTTATTTATTTTTTCTTTTCTTTTTTATTTTACTGAGAAACAAATAGCAATGAGACAGTTTCAAAACTGATTAATAGGACAGTTTCAATAATTAATACATTGTATTGTTATCTTCTTAGTGGTTATCCATAGTACAAGAATCAGACAGGATATCCTGTCCAAACACTATTAGTATAAATCTTTCTACTCATTGAATTAAATGAGTAGTTGTATATCTATCCTAACTATTCTGAATATACAGATACAAAATGGTCCTTCCTTTGTATCTCCTTTTTTTTGTTTAGTCCTGTGAGAGATGGGTATTCCATT
Source organism: Ctenomys sociabilis (assembly GCA_004027165.1). Taxonomy (NCBI): domain Eukaryota; kingdom Metazoa; phylum Chordata; class Mammalia; order Rodentia; family Ctenomyidae; genus Ctenomys; species Ctenomys sociabilis. Next base: position 28,845 of record PVKA01021680.1, read on the forward strand.
GGTATCTAAATACCATAGGTGCGTGAATTCAGCAAAACAATCCAACACAGTCCAGCAGTCCACAATCGTGGTTTATGCGCAGAAGTTGTTGACTTGAGCCTTTCACAGCTCAGCATTGTTAATATGGTTTTACTTTATATACCTCATTTTTATACTTTTCTGCTGGATGGTCAAGACCAAGATAAAGCAAGACCTATATAACAAGAAATGTAACTTTTGTATCTGATAAGGTCAGTCACGTACCCTCAGGATTTATCCTTCAACTCTATACCATACTTTGTAGATCCTTTGCCAGTGTCAGCCTTGTGGATGAGTCAGACCATTTCTTGACCAATTTGCTCTCTGTGAAAGCCTGAGAGAGTATTTTTCTCTCCATGTGACTCTCCTTAGGCACACTCTACATCATAATCACTGTCCTCTGTGCCCCATAATCTCCTTGATCAGAAAATTCGAGACACAACTGACTTACCTGATGTTACAGTATAGGTTCTTCTATGTCCTGAGTCTTCACTGACCTTGAAAAGCTAGGGCCAAAATGTTGGCTGACCTTGCAGCCTTTCCTTTTCTCTAATGTTTGGTCTGCTAACTTAGGTTGTTAACCCTCCAGAAGAGAAGCTTGTTATTACCCTGCAACATATGCAATTCAGTTGACTCTGTCTAAGTATAAATCATGTTAGGCATTGCATGGAACAAATATTTTCCATCAAGTATTGATATGTTAAACTTTACGTCTCTACAGAATATGAAGAAAAAATAATTAAAAAAATAGGAATAAATACATATTTTTACACAGAATTTTAGAAATCTAACCTTATACAGCATTATAGCAGGACAGTCCTGTGACATTTTTTTTCTTGTGTCTTTTTTTCATTTATTACCCTTAATTTAAAAAAGAAAAAAATCAAACTTTTACTTGAGAGATAGTATAGTAATAATTGGTATTTCATGACAAGAAGTATATATTTAGAAGAGCAGAATGACAGGCATTCCAAGTGTGACCCTTCTATTACACATTGCTATCTTCAATGCACTTGCTTGGTTCACAGGTATCAGCATGTACAGTTAGTCAGGGTGAGAATCCTACCAATTACCTGCCAGTTTCAAAAACTTGCTGATGTTTCTCAGGATCATTGCCTCACCTATCTTGTGCATATAAATGTATAGCTTTGCCCCTGTCATGTTACCCAGCTTTTCTCCTTGCCCTCTCCTCATTGTCTAATGCTCAAGTTCTTGCTTTCCTTTTAATTGTGTTTTATCTTTCTGTTTATATTTCTTCTTTTGAGTTCTTATACTGGGGAGACTATATGATATTTACACATGTGGGTCTGGTTTATTTTGTTTATAAGTATATCTTCAAGTGGCATCCACTTAAATATGAAGGCTTTGAGTTTATAATTTTTTATAGCTGGGTAATACTCCATTGTATTAAGATATCACATCTTTTTCAACCATTCCTCATGTGACGGGCATCTTGGTTGTTTCCAAGATTTGACTGTCACACATTGTGTTGCTATAAACATAGGTACACATATATCACTATGATACAGTGTTTTCAGTTCCTCTGGGAAAATTCCCAGTAGGGGGATAGCTGGCTTGAATGAGATTGCCAGTCATAGTTTTGTGAGGAATCTCCACACTGATTTCTACAATGGTTGCACCAGTCTATATTCCCACCAGCAGTGGGGAGAAAAGGGAGAAGGGTTCCCTTTTCCTCCACATCCTCTCCAGTATCTGTTGTTTGTTGACTTCCCTATGACAGGATTCTTTCTGGGGTGAGATGGTATCTCAGTGCTGTTTTAATTTGCATTTCATGGATGGCCAGTGATGTGAAACATTTTTTCATATATTTATTCACTTCTTTAATTTTGCCCTCTGAGAAGTGTGTGTTCATCTCGGATGCCCATTTCTAGATTGGGTCTTTAAATTTAGGGGCCCTAATGTGTTTTAGTTCTTTGTGAATTCTAGAGAGCAGATCTTTGTCAGAGTGCTTATTAAGATTTTTTTTGAAATTATTGTCTTTTAAAGAACCAGCTTTTTGATTTGTTAATTCTTTGAACTGTTTTCTTTGCCTCAATTGAATTAATTTCTGCTTTAATCTTTATGATTTCTTCCCATCTTTGGGCTCTGGGTTTGGTTTGCTCTTCCTTTTCCAGATATTGGAGGTGCAGCATTAGGTGTTTGTTTGTTCCTGTCATGTTTCCTTAATGTGAGTTCATAGCTATGAATTTCTTTCTGAGAACTGCTTTCATCGTGTCCCATAAATTCCGATAAGTTGTGCTTGAATTTTCATTGAATTATAGATATTGTTGAATTTCATCTGTCACCCAATGATTGCTGAGTAGGGTGTTGTTTAATTTCTATGTATTTAGGGGTTTTTCTTGTTTCTTTTGTCATTCCAGTTTCATTGTACTATGGTCAGATAATATGCATGGGATAATTTCTATTTTCTTGCATATACTTTAGCATGACCTGTAGACCTGTGGTCTATTTTAGAGAATGACCCATGTGCAGCTGAAAAAAAATGTATATTCAGCTGTGGTTGAGTGGAACATCTGTATATGTCCACCAAGTCCATTTGTTCCAAGCTCTGGTTCAGTTCTGCTATTTCTTTGCTAATATTTTGTCTGGTTGACCTATCTTTTTGGGATAAGGGGGTGTTAAGGTCTCCTGTTAAAATTGTCCTATTGGATATTAGATTTTTCATGTCCATTAAAATTTGTTTTATATAGTTGGGTGCTCCCATGTTTGGTGCATATACATTTATGAGTGTTACCTCTTCTCTTGAGTTTTTCCCCTAACCAGTATATAGTGGCCTTATTTATTTTATTTGATCATTCTTGGTTTGAAATTGAGACTGAAAACAGGATTGCTTTTTTCTGAGGTGCTAGGCCATGTGGTATTGTTTTCCATCCTTTGATTTGCAGCCTATGAATCTCTTTATGAGTTGTGTGTTTCTTGTATACAGCATATTGTTGGATTTTGTTTGCTAATCCACTGTGCCAGCCTATTTCTCTTAATTGGAGAACTGAGTCCACTTATGTTGATGTTTATAATTGAGATGTATTGACTTACGATTGACATGTCATTTACCTGCTATTGTTACTCCCTTTTGTCCTGTGTTCCTTTGCCCTATTTAGTGGGTTCCTTCTGTTCTCATTCATAGAGTTCTGATCATTTTGGTCCCTCTCTAGAACATCTTTCAGTAGCCTTTGTAGGGATGGCTTTGTCATCATGAAATTTTTTAGATGCTCTTTCTTATGGAAGTATTTCACTTCTCCATCAAACTTGAAAGAGTTTGGCATGGTATGGTAACCTGGGATGCATTTTTTTTTTTAATAGAGGACTTGAAGTTCTCTGTTCCATGCTCTTCTTGCCTTCATGTTTTGTGAAGTGAAGTTGGCCATAATTCTGATGGATTTTCCTTTGAATGCAATCTGCTTCTTTTCTCTAGCAAGTTTCAGTATATTATCCCTGTTTTTAATTGGATTGAAGTTGTTTGGCATTCTGAATGCTTTGGTTACCTGATTGTCCAATTGTTTCCTCATATTTGGAGTTTTCTGCTATTACTTCTGCCCATATTCTTTTTATATCATTTTTATTGAATCCATCCTTCTCATTGATGCCTATTAGGCTCCCATTCTTGAGCTTTGCATCATCTTTCAGGTGATAAATTATTTTTTCCTGCATCGTAGTTGTTTTTAAGAGATCCTTTCTTACCTTTTCAGTAGCTGCATCAATGTCTTCAAGATCTGAAACTCTGTCTTCACTTTCACTGAAATGGTTTTGCAGACTTGTGGTTGAAATGTTAAGTTCTTCTATATTTGACTCTACTTCATGTGATCTATTTCTTTCCTGTATTGCTCATTCAAGGAATCTATCATTTTTCTAATCTCTATTATTTTTTTTTATCAATGTCTTCTTTAGAAGCAGTTATTCTTTTACTGTAGAGCTTTTTTTCAGATTGGGTTTCCTCCATATGTCTCTGTATTTGATTCTTTACTTCAGATGCTATGAATTGAGAGATTTCTTATTTTTTTTCAGAAATTAATTCTGCTCTGATTTCCTTTATACCTTTCTGCTGTCGTTTCTTTACTTATGACACTATTAATTAATACATTTCAGCTGAGGTAGTGTCCTCTGCACTTGTTCTGCGTGGGCTCGTGGCCTGAGATTGAATTTTGCTCCTTGTCTTTATCGTTTCTTATAGCACTGATCTCTGACCTTTGGTGTAGAATGTGGTGCAGTTATAACCTTAGCACCTACTGAAATTTGGGTGCAGCTCTATTAAGTTTGAGTTTATCCAGTTATGCCTGGCTTGGGTCTAGCTGTCATGTTCAGCTCCTTCCTGCTACAGCTCTTGGAAGTGAACTCCTCTGGCACAACAGTGAACCTGTGGTGCCCCTCTGTTGTGCCCTTGGCCCAGGGGGGCACAGGGAGGCGCAGATGCCCTCCCACACACTCGCCAGACCTGGGCTTGGGGTAGCTCTCTAGAGCATTGCAAAAGTTCTCACTCACTGGGTGGGCTTTGAGGCAGGGGCTCCAGAGGGGTTCAGGGCTCCCGAGGATGTGGTAGAGGGTCTCACTCACAAGATGTGCCTGAGTTTTGGTCCAGGGAGGTCCTGTGAGTGCAGGGAGGCTGGAAGCTCTCCCACACACTCGCTGGGCCTGAGCTGGGCTGGATATGAGGTGCAGGCTGTGCTGTGCTGGCTAGGATGGGCTGTGCTGGTTCTGGAGGGGAGAGGGAAGGCCGGAGGACAAGGGGAAAGGTCTTTCTCTTGTGGCTGGCCTGGGCTTGGTCTGACAGGCTCAGGATGGAGCAGAAGCTCTCCCACACACTTGCAGGGCCTGGGGTTGGGCAGATCTTGATAACTTGTTTTGATATTACACTTTCATGGCAAGAGTTACTTAGTCCTGGGGTAAATTATGCCTTGAGTCTCACCCGTATTTCAAAACAAGACACTAAACATTGGACTTTTGAGTTGGTGCTAGAAAAGATTCAAGATGTTATGGCTATTGGGATGGAATGAATGTTTATTCAGTGTATATGAAAATCACATGAATTTTGGGGACCAAAGAATGGTGTGTAACCCAAATGATGTAACACTGGGTGAAAAAACCCCATACTTTTCTACTGTAAATTTGTACTTTAGCTTAATGGTAGCTGGCTCTGGTCTCTGCGGCCTTGCCTGCAGGAAACATCTTTGTGTTTTCCCATTTGACACGACTAACAGCAAGATAGGTACATGTGTGCACAGGTGTCAAACCAGGATTTTCACCCACACTCATACTCCATCTAACAAGTTTTGCATATGTTTCTCAGCACTGTTCTATGTAAATGTGTACTTTACCATAATAGAATGTGGGTTTATTTTTATTTTTTCTTATAAAAGTACCCCAATTCAGGACCATGACACAGGAAAAACCAGATTTCCAAGTTTTGGAGGAGATCAAAAGTGAATAATCAAATCATTCGTTCATGGAAGATGAAGATGATAATGACTTTGATGTTGGCCATGTGAACCAAAATATTTGTGACACTGAAATGGAGCAAGAATCAACCAATACAGACACAGGCCATGCAGACCTCCTTGATTCAGATGATAAGGAAAACAGCATTGTAAATGTGTATCTGACTAGGTGAAATGTTGAAAAATGCTCATGCAACCAAATGGAACAATCCCATGTTGGAACTAGGTCCAAAAATGGAGTGAAGATCTTGACTGGGGTAAAACCTGTTGGACAGAATGCCTGCTCTGCCTTTCAGTGTAGGAAATTGTGACAGATGAAATGCCACAAGATATGAAATACACAGATGCCATAAGTACAATGTTTTGTATGTACCAATAGCCATACTCAAATGTATTTATTATTATAATAGCTCATTGGCTGAACTGAAAGGGATCACACAGGTCTGCTGTCCTTAGGAGGGATTTCTTATGGTCATCACAGGAATGTAAAAGACTTAGGGAAAATTGATAGGTGTAAGCTTGAAGTGTGGAGAGTTAACAGTGACATTGAGGACATTTGTTTTTCTTCACAGTTGCCTGAAGTTTGACTACAAAATCTCCTGCTAAGTAATAAAAAGAACTGATAATCTGGCTGCTCTCTGCTCATTGTTGGATAAATTTGTGGGTAATTGTCAAGCAGTTTATATACTATCTGAATATATGACTATTAATGAACCTCTTGTAGCATTTCACGGTCACTGTAGCTTCAGGCAGTGTATTTCCCCCAAACTTTCAAAATATGGCATGAAAATTTATGCCCTGGTAGATGTGAAGAATTATGCTTTCAATTTAGAAATTTATCCTGAAACTCAGGCACCAGGCTCTTAGTCATATAGTAATAAATTAAATTATGTTCTGACAATGAGGAGAAGGCAAGGAGAAATGCTGAGAAACATGACAGAGGCAAGACCATTCACTTATACAGATTAGATGGGTAAGACAATGATCCTGAGAAACATCAGAAGATTTTTGAAACTAGCAGTTAAGTGGTAGGATTCTCTCCCTGACTAATTATATGTGCTGATACCTGTGAACCAAGCAACTGCACTGAATTTAACAAAGTATAATAGAAGGGTCACACTCCAAATGCCTGCCATTCTGGTCTTCTAAATATGTACTTCTTGTCATGACATACCAGCTATTACTATGCAGCCCTTTTTTAAAGGGTAGTAAATGAAAAATAAGACAAAAAATGTCATAAAGTTCTGAACAGACTTGTTGCTGTCATCTCCCAAACTAGTCAGAATGTGACATTGACAATTGATTTACCAATTTCTAGTTGATGTAACATTTACTAATAGAGCACAAATTGACCAGAATGAGAACTGGATGTAGGAGCAAAACAGAAATTCCAAATGAAATATTGGAATTTGAAAACAGAGACTTGTATAGTACAGTCTTTGGATGGTAGAAAGATAGAACATTTGCCCCACATATGGCAAAGAAAAAATAAAGGTACTTCTGAGGTCAATATTCTACTGTGATGGAAATATTGATAAGGAAACCTTGACAAATTGGAGGCCCAAGATGGTCACTTTCCACAATTTGAGAGGCAGAGTAAATATTGTTAATGAATTATGCAGCAACTGTGATGTTACTTATAACACAAAGCCCTGACCAATGGTTGGGTTTGATTTAATCCTAAATATGTGTGGCATAATTGGTTTGATAGTTTTCAAAGAAATAACAAGTATAAAATATCATGGAAAAATTTTCTTACAAGATTAGGACTGAAACTTGTAAGAGATCATTTGCAATAGGTAAACAATATTTCTGCTCAGGGAACTATGCAAAAAATTGTGGAACATACTGTTGAGATGACAAGTTAACAGGCACAGCATCCCCTACTATGGTGACAAGAAAACAAAAATAGCAACTGTGTAGTACAAAAAAGGACAGGAAAACAAAACATAGGTGCTGTGCATGTAAGTGATACTTGTGCATGGAACATGTAGCTGTTAGTGTGAAGACTGCCTTGGGTGTGACAGCTTAAGTAAAGATTATTTCTGTGGTAGACTTCTGTTTATAATTACATTGACGTTTCACATAGGCTCATATTTCTGATGTTATCTTTTAGGTTTTATAAGCAAATAAACAGCTGTTTTGAGAATGTTGATGTCTATCCTAAGCACTCATTACATATTTGATATATTATTGCTCTCTTATTTTCCTGCTAAGTGTACATTGTACAATATAGTAGAAAGGAAGAGGAGAGAGGTGACAAGATGATCTGCCACATAGGAAAGGAAAGCTAAGCACATGTGCTGTCAGTGTGAATGAGGTGTGTACATAGGACATGCAAAGTTGTGAGGTATGAAGACTTGTGAGGTATGAAGACCACCTGGGGTGTGCCAATTGAAACAAAGATTGTTTCTGTTGTAAAGCTCTGTTGATATCTTCTTTGTAGTTCATATAGGACTTTCCTTCTGATCTTATTGTTTAGGTTTTGTAAGCAAGCGCATAATAGATTTAAAAAAATGTGGATGTTTCTTCCAAATGCACAGTACATGTTGAGAATTTAATACTTTATTGATATTTTATATTTCTGCTAACTGTACATCGCATCATATGATAAGAACCTCACAACAAAATAGCAAGACCAGGAAGATGTCAAGTATGTCCTGCAAAAAGGTCAGGAAGGTGAAACACCTGCTGTCGATGGTGTAAGGGATGCATCTGTGTGGAACGTCCTATTGTCATGTGTGAAGACTGCCTTAGGTTTGATAATCGAGGGAAAGATTTTTGTGTAGAGGTTTATTGGACATTCTAATTCATATAGGAATTTTATTTCTGTTGTTATTTCTTAGATTTTGTACACCAAAAAACAGTCAGTGTTGAAAATTTTGCTTTTTATAAACATTCAATAATTATTAAAAATTCAATATTGTTTGGATTTTTTCCTGTTATTCATTGTTTAATGATATTCATAAAATTAAAATAGATAGTTCATTAATAAAATTATTATGAATAGTGAATGTATCATACACCCACAACAACCTGCCTTTATGACAAAATTAGCATGATGCTCCACATGTCTCTCTCTAAAGCTCTTATGTTAAGAATTTACTGTCCACGTTTATGTTAATGCTGTTAACATGAGATAGAGCCTTTGGGGTTGGGGATATAGCTCAGTGGTGCAGTGCCTGTCTGGCATGCATGAGGTCCTGAGTTCAGCTTCTGGTACCCCCCAAAGGTAGAGCCTTTGAAGATAATTAAGATGAGATGAGGTGATGGGATAGATCCCCATGCTGGCGTGGGTGGTTTTATAAGCAGAGGAAGAGAGACAGAGCTGGCTGGCATGTTGTGTTGTGACATAGCTAGAAGGCCTTCACCATTGCCAAGCGGATTCTGGGGTCTGTGCTTCCTGGCTTCCAGAACCTTTGGCCAGATGTACTCATTTATAAATTATGTGGTCTTGAGTATTTTGTTATAGCAAAAGAAGATGAGATGATAACTATCATTGCCAGTTTTTACTTTATCTTTTCAGCTTTTTCTGAATAGCCAGCAGATTTAGCTCTCCTTAACCATCCATGAAAATGATTCTTTGGCACCTGATAGTGGCTATTTAGCTTTTGCTAAATGCCTGCCATTAGTCATTCATTTTATTAAATTTAAAACAGTTTGCTCTGGTCTCTGTCCCAAGAAATTCCTAACTGGTCTAACAAATATATTTTATCAGTGTTATAATAATTATAATAGGCTCACTTGGAGAGAGATTCATCTCAGTGAGACCTCTGAAGCTACTTTCAAAAAAAAAAGTATTAATTATTGAAACTGTACTATAATTCAGCTTTAAAAAATAAGTATACAGACCGGCCAGAGACAGCGCGCTCCGCCGTCCTGCTCCATCCCGCCCGCCCCCGCCCAGCTCCTGAGACCGGCCAGAGACAGCGCGGCCGACTCCACCGTCCTGCTCCATCCCGCCCGCCCCCGCCCAGCT